>JAWWNJ010000010.1:3000000-3205628 GCA_037176885.1 Favolaschia claudopus | reverse complement strand
GTCCAAGCAGCTCAAGAAATCGTCGGTTTTCGGGTCCCGATTGTCGAACGATCTCCGTAAATAACACCACTGTTTTAACAGACAGCCACAACAGCTTTCCAAATATATCCTTTTGCCCTGCCTCGGTGCCTGCTTTCGTTGTACGTATACCTGACTGCTTTTTCTTCTTTTTTGAATCGGTGTCAATATGTGTATATAACCTGCTTTGTCTAACAGGTGGCAGCTGCGAAAAGTCTCCCGCAAAAATGACATTGATTCCCCCAAAGGCAAGAGTGCTTCCTTTGGCGGCGCTGAGAGCCGTACTGATTTCGTATAACATAGCACACCCGACCATTGATATTTCGTCGATAAACAAATAATCAACGCCTTCCCACATTTCCATGACATCACGGAGTGCTTTTCCAGTCTTGTGTTTTCTCTCCGCCTGACTCATTTGTAGCGCGGCATGCAATGTCATACCGGAAATATTCCGAGCCGCAACCCCAGTGTACGACGCTAAACGGATCTTCGTGTTTCTTCTCGAGCTTCAAAAAAATCTCTCAAGGCTTCAATCACACGGGATTTCCCTGTACCACCTGGTCCACCGATGTACATTCGAGCGGTTCAGCATTCAAGTCGGTACTGTGCCGTGCAACAATCTCGAAAGCGCGAGCTTGTTCAGTGTTCAACGTGTAAGTTTTAAATCATTTTCTCCATGACTTCTTCGGCATTCAATTGGTCACTAGATTTGCCAGCTTGTTCTGGCGGTGCGCGAATAGCTGCGTGGTTGTATTGCTGAGGGAGAATAGAACGGAATACATTGCCGCTTCGAAGTAACGACTCATTACTTGTGTCTATAGAATCTACAGGGTGAGTTTCGATTTCTTTCTCCTTGCTGGATTCGACCTTTCTCCACAGGTTCTTTCGCTGGCGGTAGATCTCTGCCCACTTCTGTTCCTGTACAGGGACTCGTTCGGCAACGAAATCATGGTCAGTATCCAAAATTGCTTCGCCGGTGAACGAGGTATCATCAGCAGCAAATAGTCCGCTATCCTCGGCACACAACTTGGCTTGAAGAATGGCATCTTGCGTACGCAGAGTATGTTTCGAATGACACAAGTCAATTGATTCTAGGTGCTTAAGTACTTGCTCGTCATCCATCTCTCCATATAAGTGCCGATCAGTGTTCTGTAGGAGCTCTTCGGAAATCCCGTCCCGGGTTCTACGGTTATGACGGTTTCGAAAATGACTATCCCGACTATCTTTGCATTCATGCAATAGTTGCATGTTGTCGATGATTTTTCTGACCTCATCCGAGCATATTTTATGGAATTCCTCGTACGCCTCAATCCATGTCTGTCGTCCATGCATCAAATCAGAAGCATGCCTCCAAGGCTTGAACAATATTAACATTAGCCGTGCGTGTTTCTGTTTTAACTCATCGCGATCTCGTCGGGGCAGCGCGGGGCCAATTGGCACGGGTACTTTTCGCATATCAGGTGCAGCTACCCGCAGAACATGAGTCTCAGCTTCAAGGTGCTCGCAGTCTAGCTCAATCGTTGGCCGTTTCCTTCCACTCCAAGCCAAAATATCACCGTCTTCGGCTTTCTCCCAAATAGCTTTTTGATTTTTATTATCAGGAACAACATTATCCTCCTCTTCTTCCTCAAATACTTCTAATGATTCTTCGAGCTTTTTGTGATTTCTGTGAGCCTCCGTTTTCCGAGTTTTCTCAACTTGAGCAACAAAATCCCAGACACTAACTGATTCCAGGTCAGAACCACGATACCGATAATCTGCACCTTGATTCGCTGTAGCAATAAATTGGCCCTCGTCGGTCTACGTTAAGTCGGATTTCGTCTACATCGTGTGGTTCATCAGGTAACACTTCGTCTGCCTCGTTGACTGGGCTTTCATCCTCCAGGGTGCTGTCATTGATAAATTCTCCTTCAGGGGCAAGTTCGAATTCATTCGTAGGCGGGTCCATCTCGGATTCGGCGTGGATATTCTCTGATGTTTTATAGCATTCGGGACTAGGGTACTCTGACTCAACGAATCTCTCCAGACTCGGCCAATACAAATTGGCGAATTTGTGACTTGTGAAATGGTCCTCAAAGTCCATTAGGTACGAGGCAACTTGGTGTCCACTTAACTCCTGCTGTGAAATCATAGAATGTGCGCATTTCTGAAGCAGACGCCGTGCCCGCATTGCAAAATCATCTTCGTCAGGGTCATACTCGCCGAGACGAGTTACCGCAAGTTCGAGCGCTGCATATGCAACATGGGCTTGTAACTGCGACTTTGTGATATAATCCGTGATGTAATAGACAACTGCCTTTGCAGCGGGGCCAGAAGATATAAATTTGATGTCCATATTGCAGCGTATGGCTTCTAGCATTGTTAAGTTGAAGTTATTCACTAACCCATTCAAACATCGTAGTTCAAACTCTCCAGTCTCGCTATCAAATACGCTAACTGGTTTAATATGAGATTCGTCAAGATCGAACCGACACTCTTTTGGAAACCCGGGCCTTTCCAGTATTTATAACAGGTCGGTGTATGCTTGTGGTACTGGCACGCTGTCACGAGCTGATGAAGATCTTTCTGTCTGGCATCATCAATATCCTGCTCGGCAATTCCGCTCGTTGGGCCTCTTGTGCTACATGGATGAAACTTGTCGAAGGGAAACTCATGATTGGGTCTAGGATCGGGAGGTATGGTATTCGAAATTGTGTCTTCCAGAAATTCCATCAGTCGACGTTGAAATTCTAGATTTCCTCCGTTTTCCAGTACTTTAGCTTTAATCTCATTAGGGTTCAACCCACCCTCCACCCATACAACCATGTGACAATGCAATGAACCCACGGCCTTGTGCTTCAACAGTACCGTAATATGCGTTCACGACACCCAAGATTCCGCCTTCAGTATTTCTTTTCTTTGGATCATATCCCAGAATTGCGGAAATGAATGCTTTGATGAATACGTTGAAAAATTCCGCTGCTACAGCCGGATTTTGGGCAATCAAAATTGACTGGTCCTTCCAAACATTCGAGAGGTCATCAGTGGTCAAATTATCTATGTCGATCTCATCTCCGGCCAAGATCGAACCAACGGATTGTATACATCGGCTGGGTTAATTGTCAGATAGAAACTAGGTAAGCCCTTCTCAATCATGAGGCCTCGAATTTCGTTGCGCATCACAAGTTTGGATTGAGGTGAGCCTTGTACATGAGAGCTAATTAAATTGACCTCTTTCATTAATGCCAGAACACGGTTTTCTTCCTCATTTCCTGACTTTCGAAAATCACCTCGACTAATTCGTTCAGTCACTGTATGAATCGCTTGAGCAGATACACTCGCAAACTGAGCTGCAACGGTGTCGAAATTTTGCCGTTTAACCTTGAAACTAGTGTTCAACAAAAGGGTCCGTCTCTGCAACATATTGAACGCGGTGAAAAGGAACGAATAATGTTCTTGAAATCGTCGGTCTGCGAGATTAAAGAAATGTTTCAAATGAGCCTTGAAACCAAGAGCTGTTTGTCTTCTATGATCTTCGACGCCTCCGAGACCGTATGGAAACAACGTTGGATAAATCAACGGGAAAAGATCTGGATTGTCAAATTCATTAACGGGTGTTGGGTCATGTCTGAGCTCCAGGTAATTACCACCAGATTTCTTCAGATGGCGAGCAGCTGCTTTTCTCAATACTCCAGACGATTCGTGTCCCTTGACATCCGTTACTACAACACTCTCAAAGGTAACTTCCGCAGAAGAGGAAGGATCAGCCATACTTTTCACAGTATCCCGGACAGAAGAATGGACACGGGAATCCGAAGCCGAGGTATCAAAAGCAGAGCCGGTTCCTGAGTAACTTGATGTTGTGGCTTCGATGCCGGACGACGGAATGATATGTTCAATATGGAATGGAATATTCACTCTGTCGCCATGACCATTGAACACGGTATTGTCAATTTCTATATCCTTGTAAAGAGGATTGTGGATCGAGAGCCATTTTAGTGCGTTCATGACTTTTTCTTTTCCGTACAATTAACGGCTTGGCCTTGGTCCGAATCCACTCATCAGATGGCGGTCGAGATCCTACGAAAACAACACAGATTGGAGTTGTGATTTCTTCAATCGAAGGTGGGAGGGTTTTAGCAATTGTTGATGGTTGCTGGGGGTAAACAATAATATTGCCTTTGAAACCTCGTTGAACGTTTGGAAGGCCACGTTCTTCACCGTCTTCTTCGCGGAGTTGAATAATCCAACATTTCGCTCGGCAGCGCGCAATCATGGCCTCCTCAACAACAGTGAGATCCTGGAGCTCTGACGGAATTGGTCCGAGGTAATTATAGTTAGCCATTGACAAGCGAGGAATTTTACCGGCCTTTAAAGCAGATTTGCAGGCGCTACAAACAACCAAAACAGGCTCCATGGTTTCAGGGTCATCTTCAATGCATTGCGGTTCAATTAAAAGCGACTCGTAGGCTCCTGATTTCACGGGCATGGGGGGCGGAATCGTTTCGGGGTCAAGCCACGGAGTAGCGACATTTTCTGGTTTGGGATCTGCCAATTCAGAGGGGTTGCTTTGATCAGGGTCGGGAATTTCCGTCTCATCAGGTCGTCTAAGTTGATCCAAATCAAACTCCTCAAAAGATATGGTTGTCTTTCGCTTGATATTGCAGCGCTCAACACAGCTACCACAGGTAAATGTTGATAATACATCCTTGGAGATCATTGCCTGGAAGGTTTTTTTGAATTTCTCCTTCAACTTCGGTGATATCAACTGTGGCCAATCGTTCTTCAGTTTTTCTCAGCTCCCGGTTATGCTTCTCCGTTTCTTTATCTCGTTTTGCCTGCCTTGAACGATGGGAGGGCTGTTTACTATCAAGGCTTTTCAAGAATTTACCAACAAGTGATCGCAATTTAGCGGGCCCATCCTGAAGCGAAAATTCAACATCATGCATACGAAGAAATTTTCGAGCAGTAACACGCGACATTTTTGGCAATATCTGATGCACAAGGCGTACCTGCAACGCTTGTTCGAATTCTTCCTGCGTGAAGGATCCAGAAGGAACTTTCGGAAACGATTGATTGACGATGGACTGACATCCAATCGAGAAGGACCCAAACCGTTGTGATCCGCAGGCGCCAGAGAGAAGATGTGTTGTGATGACATTACGCAAAGATTCACGCGAACAATCCCGGGTTGGGATGCCATGCAGAGCTGCTATAGAAATCAGAGACGCAAGGGGAACTGTGGTCAAATTTATTCCTTCTAGGACCTGCTTGGACGGATGTTGCTCGGAAAACTGCTCCACCAACGATGACCTCATACTGAGCAGTCGAGCACGAATCATTGTTTCCCTAGTCGCAAAATCTGTGTTGGAGCTATTGATCCCAAACATACTTGCCAGTGTTGGTATAGCATTCGAAAGATCCCGAGAAGATATAATAATGCTCAACGCGAAATAAGAAAGGTCGCGGGAGTCGTCGAAGCCTTGGTTAATCAAATTGCATTCTGTCAACGAGGGGTGAGGGTGATGTGACATTGAACAACCTCCGGCGAGAAGATGCGTTAAGATAGCTTGCTTGCAATCTTGCAAAGAGCTCAAATTTTGGGAGGGGATTCCGTGCCCTTGCATAAATTTGAAGTAGTAGTCCTGATTTCTCAAAGCGAAAATATTACATGCAGATTTGGTTGATGAGAGCATGCCCTCAACACGGTCATGACCATTGATTCATCTGACAAAAGCTCACCGGTGTTATCATACAAAGGTGAAGTCGAAGAAGACGATTTGAAAGTATCGGATCATAATTTCTGGGTAACATACACAGAAGTAGGGGTGACTGTGTTCAAAGAACAGACAGACGGATTGCATGGGGTAGCAGCATCACAATACGCAAGATATCAGCACCACCGGCACTGTCATCAGCACCACCGGCACTGGCATCAGCACCACCGGCACTGGCATCAGCACCACCGGCACTGGCATCAGCACCACCGGCACTGGCATCAGCACCACCGGCACTGGCATCCGCACCACCGGCACGGGAAATAGCAGGTTTATCAAAAACAGGCGCATTAACATGTTCATTGTGGGGGGATGTATATGTTCCAGTTGATTGCGAAAGGTCAAGAGAAACACTGAGATTCAGCGAAGCCTCTGAAACCCCCGCATCAACGGAAGCGACTAAAAAAATGAGAAACGAAGCCGATAGCAAGCGAAAGTGACTCACCAAACCCCGATATCATGCTCCAAGGATCAAATGCAGCCGGAACGGAGTAGCCAGAGTACAAGAGTAGGTCGCGGAGCTGAGACTTCCAATCGAGCGCAAGTACGATATCATACTCAAGACTGGACGAAATTTGACAGGAGAGAACGACGGTGAGAGGGCCACGATCAACAGTATTCAGCGTCAAAGCAAAAGGTGCCAGCGAGTTGGCTCGGCGGCGAGGGATGTAGGTCTGACAAGAAAGAGGAGACTAGAGTCGTCGGCCCTGTGACCGAGCGATGTTGAAGGTGCAGTTTCCATCAATGAGGAGAGACATGGGAAGGCGAAAAAGAAGTCCTTGCGACTTGACCGGGAATATATAGGCACCCCACGAAGATCCGGAGCTGTCTAATCATTTGAGTCACCATGACCAGTTGAGTCATTTTGTACAGCCAAAGTGACTAGCGGGAAAAAGTACTGGCTTGTCGACTCATGTCTACTCATCTGCCACAGTCGATTCATCGAGTCAGCAGCTTTGATCAGTTGAGGAATGTAAAGTCAATTACGTGCGATTTTCGCCATCCGGCGTTCTAACACAAGCCCGATCGACACAGCCACCATCACAAGCTCCTAGGGCGCTACAAGACCCACTTCTTTCAGATAGTGGGAATCTGTGGTATGCTTCGGACTCATTGTCGCTGTCTCTGTTTCGAATTCCGTCAACCCATCGAGTGGCTTTATAAATCTGACCGTTTCAATACAATACCAGAGTCGATCGCTCGAACATAATGAACCATTTGATTACCTTGCTTGCCAAGGTTTATTCAGCGTTCCCGAAATTCCTTATGCTTCTTCACAGCCCACTGCCAAAGCAGCTGCCGGACGGTGCCGGTGTAGAGCCGAATCAAATCAAGTCGGCAATTCATTGGCGAGTCTTCGGCCTGTTCGGCTTAGGTCCTCGGAATCTCATTCAATCAGTGTTCCGAACACAGAAAGATCCCAGGAATAAATCTACTCAAATTCTCCAATGGGGCGAGTTGTACGATGTGGAACATGAGATCGGGTCTGAAAAAAACAGACTCAGTAGCAGTAACAACATTCTGCCTCGTGCCGCTGGGGTCCGGCAGTTTAAGCTCAGATCACATTCATTTGATGAACAGGTGCTTAGCAGGAGGAGCACAGAGTCCAGACTCGTCAGGATGCATAGCAGATCATGAAAACCGGGTCACAGTGAAATTTTGTTTTTCTACAAGCAAGGTTTCAGCTGGCGCAGCCAGAGCTTCGAGTCACAAATATCTCTCTTGAAAAGGCTGCGCTTTGAACAAAGAACCCACAACGCGGTCATGTCTCATCTCAAAGTCACCAAGCCTCTTTCTGCGTCTCAGTTGACTATGCTTTGGCCACCCGACTACTACTGCACGCACAAAGCCTTTGTGATCGATCGCGCTTTGTCGTACGGACCTTCCTGCTTTGTTCTTGCAATGAGTCGGGTGGCTTTGACCATTGTCGCTTTGAAATGTTCAATATATATATATACGTCCTCCTCGACGAGCAAATATTCAATTCATTGCGCCCCGCTACAAAATCTATCCGAACTCTCCTCCTCAATCGCCTCACTTCCCACACTTTCTACCCCGTTCAACCCACACTACAACCCAAATGCCTCACCACCCCAGCCATCTGCCTTTGTTTCTCCCACCCGCCGCCGTGTCCCGATGGAAATTTACTCTCCAGGTCAATGGAAGACCGCTACCGCCAACACCCATCTCTACCCACCCATCTGCTTCGACCTCACCGGACGCCCGCGGCATCAGGGTGTCTCGATGAAGGATTTGCGCTTGAAGGGGACGGCAGCGCCGATCCAAGGGGCGGGAGATCCGGTGCTTGGGTATACGGGATTACAGAGGGTGATATTTCGGATTATGGTATGTATGCCCAAACTCATCGTCCGTGGAAGATGTGCTGAATTTGTGTTCAGTGGCCGGGATATGGACACATCGAATGGTGTCGTGCGATACCAGTCGTCGCCCCTAACGGCGCACCTATAACGCGGGTGGCATTGGCGGTTCAAATCGCTACGAGTTTCGCGCATTTTGTTGAGGTTAGTTGGCTTGTTCCTGCGCTCCTTCAATTTCAGTATTTGCTTACTTTTGTGCCTCGGAAATAGAAGCGCAATACGAAACCCCGTCGGACCGATCCTGGATGGTGTCTCCCAACTGTGTGCGATTCGAGCACTTGATTTTGATTTCGTTGCAAAATACCTCGAGGACGTGTGGCAAGCGGATGTGGCGCTTGATATTGTTGAAGGGCTGGTTCCCTCTCTGAATGTAGAAACTAGAGTGCTGTATTCCTTGAATTTTAGTATATGTCCGCAATTAGCACCCATTTGTATCGCAAATACCCGCCTATGATTTCAGAACGGCGTTAAAGACTATCAATGACATCCTGAATTCATGTTCAATGGCAACTCGAGTGGCAATATCAGTAACTCACCTTTCGCCAGCTCTGTCTCATCGCCCAAGAACGATAAACAATCCGAAACTGAATGGCAGCTTGTTCAGATATAACGTTTCAGGAGGGTGGGGAAGCAGTACGCGTCTCTGCGCACCCACCGCCAAATATAGGGCGGTCCGGATGCACATTTAATTGTGCCGCCCCGAACATCGGCTTTTCGGCCGTTCCGCCCTTCTTTGAGGTGTTTTCGGCACTTTCCGCCCCATTCTCACCAGTAACTATAAAAGGGGCGGAGAATTGTTCCGCCCTTTTGCAACTTCAACCCCGCCCCTTTCATATGTTTGTCCCCGCCCTTGTTTCGTGAGTTATTTTTTCTCTGACATGAACTCCGACCCCAGACTGTACTGCCATGGGGTTCATTTCTTTCACGGATTGACAACCAATTGGGCTTTCAATTCGAGTTCTGCAGTGTGTTGGTGACAGGCCTTGCAGAGCATATACTGAATTTGACCCACACTAGTATCTGGACTCCGGTAGAGTAATTCCAGTAATGCAGTACCGGGGATACACTCCTCTGGCTCACTCAGATTTCTTCTGTAATGGTTTGAATATTGCTTGAGTTGAAATATACTTACGGAAATGACTTCAATTGACTTGCTGTTTTCTAGATTGGTTGCTCAACCGAATATTTCAATGTTCGCTACACTAATACACAGCCGAGTCACATTCAATTCTAATATGTAATTCTTACCATTTAGAGCCGTGATTCAACAACCACAGATAGTTACGACAGCATCACTCATATCCTGAACGTTTCGAAACGAACACGGGGAAAGCGTGGAGGTAGTACTGTTCCCAGTCAGACATAAGCAATACAAAGTGAATGACGCGTCGAGACGCGTAAATTATGCGCTGCTACGCGTCAACTTCAACATATTCATTCCAATCAGAGAGTGCAAATTTGCTTGAACATAACTCGGAGTTCTATTCAGCTAATTCATCGAATCAGCCATTTCCGAGGCATGAATCAGTAGGATGAGTGAGAGTAAGATTCACCCTGAGGTTTGATGATTATAAAACGAAATGAAGGTGCTAAATCGTACACACATGGTTGCTCGGGCTTCTCGGTCACATTCTGTATCCTGGTTTTATTCTGCATTCGACGGCTAGTTTTGTTCTAACGGGATTCCAGTTATCATCCTATTTGTTATTTTGAGGCTTGTCAATCTTTTGAGACCCGTTGTGACCTATATGCATCTCGCCATAGAGTATATGGGGCAAGAATTCTGTGAAACCAAGATAGAACCTATGACTACAATTCCACGCACATGTATCTGCTTATAACCACTGACTCGAGCATTCAGTTTTCAGAATACATGTCATTGTATTCGATATAGGTAAGCCCGACTTCAATTTTGTTCCCTCTAGTTGAAGCCACTCCTAACCGCATTAGTTCTCAGAATTTAGAGAGACAATGTCTACCCAAGCTATTTCGGAGAATTCAAAGAGTTGCTTGCAACGATCATCTCTTGTACCCTTTACTCAAAGACCAGCAATTGATACTTGCAGTAGATGCTGAAGCACCTCAAACTCAGAAGGAACTTTAAGTCATCAGAACGAATTTAGTCTGCATAAATCTGAGATAGAGGAAGCACCAGACTCAGGAACATAGGCATATTTTGTCTACAAGAGGATGAGGGCTGACCAGATTGTCATTCGAGAGCCTTTGTCCCAATTTTACGCTGAAATACAAGTACCATCTGTTGGTGAGATTTGAAGGTGCCAGTTCTCAGTATGTGGCCGTCCAAAATGAAAGGAAGACATCCTTAATTTCTAGTTAGAATTTGCACAGTTAAAAACAACTCACGAAACAAGGGCGGGGACAAACATATGAAAGGGGCGGGGTTGAAGTTGCAAAAGGGCGGAACAATTCTCCGCCCCTTTTATAGTCACCGGTGAGAATGGGGGCGGAAAGTGCCGAAAACACCTCAAAGAAGGGCGGAACGCCGAAAAGCCGATGTTCGGGGCGGCACAATTAAATGTGCATCCGGACCGCCATACAAAAAGCTTTTCGCAAACTCTCTTCCAGAGCATTGTTCTGTTTTAGATCCACTTCGACTGAATTCCGCTCGTGAGAGTGTTGCGGAGCATAAATGACGATCCAGAGGCGCGCAATCGTCCCTTTCGAATTGTATGTCCATGTATTGGACGTTTAGGACAAGGGTTTGGATGGATTGTATGGGGGACTCAGTGTCGGAGAGAGTCCTGAGAGTGCTGCTGATGGGGGACCAGGTTTCGCCGGTGACGACAATTTGGAGGACGGAGAGGTTGGGGAGAGGGACAGGTTGATGCCGGGGGAGTCCTGGTAGTTGTAGTCAGAAATCGCTTATACACCAATTTTCTTTTCCAAAAGAGAACAATTACCCAAAGATGGACATCGTAGAACTTGATCGATTGCCTCGTAGCAAGAGACAGGGTTTGCCAATCGATGTATTTCTCCTCTACTATCTCGAGCATTTTCAAATCGGAAAGACCGACTAGGGAAACGCCGTTGGATGCAAACTCTGCGGCCGGGCGTAATCCGTATGATGTAGAAAATTCAGGGATAGTGATTTTAACCGCATTGAATGGGCCTGTAAGGGAATAGTATGTGGGTCATCGTCCGGTCCATCGTACAAGATCCAAAGGTGTTGAATCGATGGGCACAGCGTCAAGAAGCAAGGTGCAAAGCGGCTCCCCGCGGTCAAATTCAGGGTCTGCAGGGAAGGAACCGACATGATTCAGCTAATTTTGGTGTGTCACTAGCATTAGCGTCAACCGACATTATCTCGAGGCGCGTAAAGGGGATACTGCAGAGAATTTGTAACGTAGAAACCTGCATTTCGGACTCGATGATGCTCAGCTCCCGAACATGTCGTATAGGCCGATCAGAGGGATTTCAATGCATCGCAAAAGCACAGAACTGCGTCCTCTGAGTACGAAAATGTGTGTGTTGTGCGATGGGGAGCACGGAAAAAGGAGTGTTTGTGTGGTATCCACCCAGGAACGAGCCACCAGAGAGCAGGCGAGGAGGGTGTCAGGATATTCGACCAGGGGGGTGAGACAGTTTTCCAAGAGTTCAGGAATATCGAGCGGGGTCCGGGAGCTCATTGAGCAAACGAACGACGAAGGTTGTGACGGTGAAAAGCAGAAACGTGTTCCGGCCCGCCCAAGATTGCCGGTCGGAATTTTGCCGATGCGACAGCGATCAGTTACGTCATCCATCTCTCTTGCCCTTTCCCTCCTTCGTCACCCTTCACCAGTGTGAGTCCCAGCCTCCCAGGCATCCCAGAAAAGCTATCAGAAACTTTTTTATGGCGCAACAGGTAAACTACGGAGACTCCAGCTGCCCAACAAACCCACACACTCACACATTCTCCAACTTGACGCTACTCCTCATTTCAGGTACTTTTGGAGGCCCTTTATGCGACAGAGTCAGCTTCCGGAGCAGGGGAAACAGTGGACCGTCGGTCTGTGCGGTTATTCTGCGTCTCAATTTGCGTTTATGAGCTTCAAATTTTCGAGACAGATTCTCCACTGGCTTCTCATTAAATCGTTCAATTTACTCCTCGATTCACCGGCAAATAGAGGAAAAAATTTAGGAAGCTTTGCAGAACTACTCACCCGTACCGTCTATTATATTGACTCAAGACACGCGGTAATCTCGGCGACAAGGCTTCGCACTGTCACCATCTTGTGAGCACGATTCCGGCTTTCAGTTACTTGTTTTCAAAGGCTCATAGAAGCGTCATAGCGCTAACTCTAACAATCAACCTCGTCTCTCAAGGTCTAGAGCGAAGCTGATGTCGTTGCTGACATCGTAGGTGCGTGGTCGTTTTCTCATTCCCAGTCTTCAAACCTCCCTCAAGTATCCTTGGCATCTTACCCCCTCTTTCCTACTAGGATGCCATCCGCGGCGCCGCCTTTCCATCGTTCTGCATTCCAGGCTTCAGCCATTCCGTTGCTCCGCCCTCCACTCTCCTCCCCTCCCCGCTTATTCTTCACTACCGGTCTGGGGACTGCTATGCCAAGCACATCGCTTCGGTCTTACCCCTATTGCTCCCCTTTTTCGCCTACCACGGGTGCCATGAACGTTAACAGTGGCGTACGATTGAGGAGGGGTATACAAAGCATGGTTCGGACGGAGTCGTACGTAGTGACTGGGGGGTAGGCCGGCGGTGCGCTGGGTGCGCCCCCGGTGCGGACTGTGTACGCGTGCCGGCAATGCCAGCGTCGGAGACCAGCAGTCTCGCGATAACGACTGTCGCGCTCTTCAGGAGGACAGGGACGAGGGTGAGATGGGACGGAATGCGGACAAGGATCTCCAAGGATGGTCTTTACGTGCGCAGACGCGCCCGGCTGCTGAGGATTGCGTCACGACGAGCCCTCCAACTCGACCATCTTCAGCAGCCGTACGCCGTACGCCCACGATGAAGAACACGACACGGAGGCGGGCGAAGGATGCCCACCGGTCGCCTACGCCTGTGCCCGGCTATCCGCGGTCTCCCCTCGTCAGCTCGCCGTTGCCTCGATTGCCACGTAGCCCGTCCCGCTCGTTTTCCTTCCACCCCCGCCCTCCTCCTTCCCCTATCGCTCTCCCTCGCTATCTCCGGCACACCATATCGCCTTATCGTGGCGTGAGGAGCAGGAGTACGTCGTGGTCTGGGGTGGCGTCAGCATCGCTGCAGGGAGGCAGTGCTTCAGCGGAAGGGGAAGAGAGGGTGAAGGCGGACGAGGACTACGATGCCTGCAGTACCCGTCCTTCCGAGCCAATGCGTCTCGCAGCCTCACCCGCTCCACCTGGTGGATGTATTCAGCCACCCCTCCCCACCGGCGTCCCGCGGCTCGATGTCACCCTGATTCCGCTCTCGAAGACATGCCACACCTCCCCACAGCCGTCGCATCTCGCCACACTCTCGCGCCCAGCATGTACCTGCCGAGCACATCGCTCTATCGGACTGCCCGCTGCGCCAATGATTCATCGAGCACGTCTCGTCGATGGGTATCCGCTAGTCTTCTCTCTTTGCTTCACTTCAGAGGTCTCGCCACTCACCGTCTCCGTCTCGTCTCCGATTCTGACAAAACGAATCGTCGATCGTTAGCTGCATTCGACGGCGCCAATACACCCACGCCTCTCCGCTGTGCCAGCGTCTCCAGGACGCATCTGCGAGGGGGTCTCGCCGCTGAAGCTACCGATACGGTCTAGAGCTTGACTCGCTGCCGCGATAGCGTACCCGCGCGGCATTCAGGGTGCTCGGAGTGGGTGCATGCTCGCGCTGTCTTTTCGAGTGGCTCCGCCCGCGCCCGCGCTCGTGTCTTTAGCGCCCGACGCAAAGGCGGCCTTCGCCTTCGCGGTACAGCAAAGTGGACGGTGGCCCGTCGCTTCCTCCATCGAGCCTCTCGGCTTCGTCATCTCATCATGAATCACAGCTTGTGGCTTGGATGGCGACGCTGAGTGGTACGTGGGGTCCTTCGACCGCTTGTGTCCGGCATCAGGCGGAGCACGAGGGAACAGCAAAGGGTAGCGAAGCCGAGGGTTGGGGTGGAGCGAAAGGAGGCGGGGAGAATGCGAGTGAGACGACGAAGACGACAAGGGGGAGAATCAAAAACGTCCATGGTATGCCGGTCTTGGACTCGATGCGGGGTTTTCGCTCTTCTCTTCACCTGTTCGCCCTTGTCGATCTGGGCAACCATACCCTCGCTTCTTATACCCTCTCGCCCTCCTTCGTCGGCGGGGTCTCGTCGTCAAGTCGAAGCTCGCGTTGTTCCGCCCATCCTCTCGCAACCCGGGTCACCCCCACACCATCACACAAGGAATCACCTACCCCGCGTGCTGCACTCGCCTTGGATGCTCCTGAAGCTCTCCCCCACTCGACCCCATCGTGTTTTGAATCTTGGCGATTCGCTCACACTTCGCGCCCATCAACGGTGACTGTGCTCGGCTGGATTTCGCCACCTCACCCCAGTATACGTCGGCCTGGTTCTATTACGGGCATGGGCGGCGCCTCCGTCGTCCTGTGCTCACTGAGTAGCTTGGAATGCGAAGGCGATTGGAGGACGATGGATTTTCTCGCTCGGCGTTTTTGCGGCCGATGATCGGGATCTGGGAGAAAAAAGATATACTTTTAGACGATTTATTCAAGCATTAATTCCTCTTCCCGTATACTCCGGCGGAGGCTCTTCCCCGTCCCCTCTTCCCCACCCAAGCACAGGATCAGAGTTCGTCTCCATCTCGTTGATTCTTGCCACCAATATACCATTTTCCTCTCGCGCGGCTTGCAATTGAGCTTCGAGATCGACATTGGGATCAGGAGGTGGACTTCTGGGTATCCTGTCCTGCTCCTGGTCCCCGGGTTCAGCGATCTTCTCCGTGTTTCCGTCGATGGACGCTGTGTTGTCTGGGGTTTGATTGCGGAATGCGGTAAACGGGGAGAGCGTGTCGTTGTGAGCGGCGCGCAAGTCTCCGAGTCGATCTCGATCTGTGTTGCTCAAGTTGACGTTGTTGAGTCGCTGGCGTCGCCGGTGGATACAGAATAGCAGAGAACCAAGGACGAGGAGGATAACTTAAGGATGGCTGCACCGACGACGATTCCCGCGATCGTTCCTGGTCTGGAGACAGTCGGTGACAGTTGTTGTTTTGATGAGCTTACTTACTGTAAGGACTTCGTTTCTGCGTGAGGAGTTCTGGGTCGATATACGGAGATCAGGGCTTAATGCTGTTTGGGTATTTCGAATCCATACCCTGGCGCACTGAGTGTTGGGACAGCGGACGAACTCGCGCTGCTGCTTCCAAATTGGCTTTCTGATTCGGGAGATAGACTATGTTGAATAAAATCATTAGTATTGACTTCGGTGAGGAAAGAGGGATCGACAGACCTTTAAGTTTCGGTGGTGCATTTGTGAATTTGCCGGTGGGGTAGACCCGGCGCTGCGTATTGTAACGAATCAGATATAATCTAAGTAAAATAGGGAAGGACGCACGACGGAGGGATTGTTGGAAACCTTGGGAACGATGGAAATGTGGGAAAGGTGCGAAATGTGGGGAATGTGTGGAAGGAGAAGCTGCAAGATTTGTTTTCATTCCCGTAGATGGTTTCACGAGGAATAGGTAGATAAACTTACCCATCTTCCGAAGTGCTAGGGCTAGTTCAGTGGTTCGGGTAAAGTCTTGCGGAACGTTTGTAGGCGAAGTCTCGATCCAAATAGCCCGAATTGGATTTAACTGTAGGTGAGGAACCAATACACATACCATACTAGCAGATTCTCGGCCAAGATTTCCCCTCGCTGTATATTTATTATTCATTGGAATGGTCGTGATTTCTCATGAATGGGCCGGGGATTGGGCGGCGTGGATCTAGGTGGCGTTCGGAACGACAGACAGACGACCGAAGGAATAAGAGGCTCGACCTATTTATGTGGGAAGCATGAGTATCTCAGGCTTGACAGATCGATGTTGAGTTGGTAACATATCATGGAGAGTGTTAAATATGTGGATTTCGAAGCCGTGCGCGTGAGAGTGTCGCAGTTTAAAGAAACGCCTAGGCCTGTATCTCTCGCGTAATTAATACGCGCTCAAGCCGACGAGCCAAGAATAAGGATTGGCGGAAGAGCAATTTTTGTTGTTTCGCAGCGAAAAAAATTGCATTTACCAATTTGTATCATCACAAGCATTTTCGCGTTGGTGCGTTATGTAGACCACGATGGAGGCTGAGAGAGCAAGATAACAGCGCATCAGACTGTTCCTTTAACATGCAACTGTGATATGAGATGATCTTCCTTGAATCTTCCCGAGATCTACTATGACGCTCAGCTCGGAGCTCCGAGACAGTTCTGCGGTACCGAAGAATTCAGCACTTCATCTTGAAGTTGAGCCTGGCACTCGCAGGAGAGCGCCGTGGGTTGGCACAGATGTATCCAGCGGTCTCAGTCAAGTTTCAGTGCCAATGACAGAACGAGATGGTGGTGGCGGAAGCAAAACAAAGAGCCGAGCAGCGCGGAAGAAGTGCAGGTTGAAAATTGATCGGTCGGATTACCGCCGGCTATTTTTTGGTTGTTGCTTGGCTCTCGTTTTTTTTTTCTTTAGAAATCAGTTGAAGAATCAACATCATTAGCACGTTTTCATGCTTCATAGAGCAAGGCTCAGGTCTGCTTTGAAAAACCACGTGAACTGCAGACTTGAAAGCCTGCTTGACTTTCTCGAGGAATTAAATTTCTGGCCTTGAACAATCAGCTCGGGATCATTTACAGGACCTTACTATCTCGCATACTCCGCAGAGACTCCTCCCACTCCGTAGCGCCGCTTCCCCGAGCAAAAGAGTCGGAATTCGTCTCAAGCTCGGTGATCCGCGTTACCAGCATCCTGATTTCCTCCCTCGCCCCTCTCAATTCGGCTTCGAAATCAGCATCCCACCTTGGTCTCACTGGGCTTAAGGGCCAAACTCGTCCCCTCGTCGACGGGCGTACGAACCTCCGAACCTCGTTCTTGATCTTCGGACTCGGCAACCTTTTCATTTACGGTGTGGAGCTCGACTTCCTAGGGTTTGTGCCCGGGTACCAGCGTCGAACGTCTGGATGTCAAGCCGAGAACGTTGAAGTTCAGTGTTCGGGTCGTTGTTTTGGTTTAGGAGCGAGAATGGCGAGATTTTACGAGTTATAGGGCGGATGCCAGGTTCTCCCTGTGTGTTATTGAGTTCGAGTCGCCGTCGCTGCAGCCGCCGAATGTAACAGAACAGGATCAAGCTGATAACGAGGATCGCAGCAGAAGCGATCGCCCCGATCGTCCCTGACCTTTTAAGGAATTTCAGCATAGACCAAAATCCGCATGAGGAATCTTACTGTGACTTCTTCACTCCTGTCCGACGGGATGCGATATCTGTTGGAGTGGGACTCGGGGGAGTTCTGCATTCAATATAGAGTTCAACGTTGAGTAAATCTCTCGTTTGAACAACGTGCGCACGTACGCTTGCGTGACGGTCGTTGAATGAAGTATATGTGAAACTTGCGATATCTTGACTGTGTGATGTTGCTATGTTCGATGCCGATGCCGCAGATGCTGGTAAGGGCCAGGGTCTACAGAGAGCAGCAGATCAACATGAGCCTAAGTTTCAAAAGACAGGGAGAATCTATCCGCACATTGATTCGGATGTTGGTATCTGTACTCTTTTCTTCCGAAGTTGGTTCAGGATCAGGAGGGTTTATGCTAGACGGAGTTTGAGACCTCGGGGACTCCGCTTCGCGAGGACAAGGGTTACATACCTCGATTCAAACGCAGGGCCTGTATTTTTCGCTTGCGGAGTGGATCCAGGAGCCAAACTGGGTAGTTCCGGAAGTTGTGCCAGAGATAAGGTGGGAATACTGAATGGAATAACGATCAATCGACTTGTTTGGCTGCTTGTCTTCACGTACATATCAATTATGGTTGGAGGTGGAGGCGCTTGCAGGTAGGATTGCCGCCCTAAATGATCCAGGACACTGGAAGCTAGGACCTCCGCACAAAACACCGCCGGGCTGCACAGAACAAATTATGTCAAGAGTGTCAGTAGGAGTGGGCGGAGAGGGAAGATATACGTACCAGACAGTATATGCAGGCCATTCCAATCCGTATAAACAAGTGAGAGTAGCCTCTTCTGGCTCCGAACCGGTGAGCACTGCACCCAGAGTGGTCTGCTCCGGGCATCGCGCGTCAATGTCGCGTTGGTGGCCGTGGGGAGCCATCAAAGTGGACGTTTAACGCAGCCTATCGACGGGGGAAAACAGGAACGAGCGACTTGGGGTAGGGAAAAGAATGTGAAGTTGGGAGGTAAAAGAGCCCTGCAGACGCTGTATAGGACGCAAATCTCGAGCTATATATGCTGATAGCCCAACGTTTCAGGCTTGACGGATGGATGACAAAGTGCCGGATGATATCGCGAGCAGACTGTTCCATCAATGAGCCGCAGCGGTAAAGGTAAGGACATCGATTTGCATACTGAGTTCTACCATTTTCGATGTTCGCGGATGATGGAATTAATGCCGATTTTGCGGCTTTGAGGAGATTGGAGACATACCTAGGATAGGTCAGCATGATAGTTTTGCCTAAATACAAAGAACCTCAGCGGATGCATTGTATCACAGAGAAAGGGAATGGGAACTTGAAGTATCGAAAGGCCTTTCAACGCGTACCGTTGATACGATGAAGATGGTTGACGAGCAGATGCCGTCTGCCAGTTTCGCTTGACGTCTGTGGCGAAAACCCATGAGCTCCGCTCTTCGTTGACGCCGAGTTTAACTTTGAATCAGAGATGTAAGTGTACAGTTGCCTAGGGCAGCATCGGGGAAGCCAAAAAAGTCGTATTGAGGCAGGTAGTAGACAACGGAGTGCTGGCGAGGTGAGGATATATCCACACGGACACGCGGTGGGGGTGAAAACGATCCAATGCCGCCAGGAGTCCGAACTCCGAATTGATGACGTTCCGACAGGTAAACAAGTCTCAAGAATCTTGGAAGAATCTTTCCCAACGAGAGCCTAGACTCTAGTAGGCAATCGCTCTCTCGCCCGCGCGATTGCTATAAAGTAGTCATCCACTGGAGCTGAGCGAGCACCAAGCGCACGATGTCCGGGCTCCCGGCAACGGTGGATGAGTCGGACGTGACGAACGGTGGCAGGAGCAAGAGCTGGCAGCTTGTCCTTGTTAGGCAACGCGACTTGATGGCCGCTAGTGATGACCGGCAAACTCCGAGTCGCTTGTGCAGTTGCACTTGGTTTGGACCACTGAAAGGAAGAAACGCCTATCCCATTCGGGAGGATATAGCATACCGAGCGACTGATAATGTGTATGTGTGTGTGTTTTTTTCTTCTCCCAGATTCGTTTGCACCCGTTGGGTTTACAACATAATTGGAATTTCGTAGAGTGTGTCGTATTCGGATTAATATACAAGCTTTTCATTGCATTGATGCGCTACATTGCCTCCGCATGAAACGGCCTACTCGGCCACGACGAGCTTCATCTCACCCACAATCCTCCCTTCGAAAATTCACACAAGAAGCCGATCAGTATACTGGAAACGAACGAAACGAAGATCTACTGCATACCTTCGCAAACATAGTCAAGTGTCTCTGTAGCATGATCTTCTCTGTCGCCTGTGTCCCTTTGGCGTGTTTCCAGCTTGCAGGCGGAATGGTGGATTCAGGTTGAGCGTCAGGCGCGAGAGTGAACGCCGTGAACTTCTGTAGGAGGCGGATGATGAAGAACGAGGCTTCATTGTAGGCGAACTACGAGTGAAGAGTTTCATCAGAACGCCAGAAGACAGAAGCATCAAGAGAATACGCACCTGTGGCCAAGACATATTCGCGGGCCTACAATGCTCATGTTAATAACAAAGCGAATGTTTGCCGAGGGAGTATAAACACTGACCGGCGTTGAAAGGCAAGAAAATGAAGGGATTGGGTGTCAGGTATTTTCTCACACGTTCGTCCAAGAAGCGGTCGGGATCGAACATGAGAGCTAAGTATCGACAGTTAGCGAGTGTAATATCCATTTCAAGAAGAAACTTACCATCGGGACCCCAGAGGTCCGTGCGACGATGCATGAGAAATACGCTGTAGCGCACCCTGAGAGCGTTAGGTCAATCTAAGCGTTGACCGAAACCTGAGTTCATCGATACCTCGAGTTGGAGTCACATAAAGCGGTTTATCACCCGGCTTGAGAGCCGGCCAAACCGCCGCTTTCTTCGATGTCCTGATATTTTCGTCAATCAATAGCTCTAAACGCGAAGACCAGATATACCCTGGAATCAAACGGGCTGTCGAAGTTCTCGCGTTAAGCGACGAGCAAAGCAATGGAGGTCAGACTCACACGGGGGGATACAGTCTCAAAGTCTCTGCCGTTGGGGCTCCGATCAGAAATCACGAGTGAGAACATATAGCTTCGGGAGACGCACCGTTGATAAAGGCGCGTAAATACTTCATAGTGCGCACATCGTCGTACGTGGGCATCCGAGAGCTGCCGACGACTTCGAGAACTTCTTTGCGTAACCTGTCAGCCATGTCTCGGTGTTCGGCTAGCATGTTACACCGCGAATGTGAGAGTCGCTGCGGTCTGAGTAAAGTTAGAATCAGCAAGTTGGGGATGAAATAGGATGGAGATACCGTGTCTCGACCAGCGACTAAGATATTGAATATCGAGTCCATGATGACTTCTTTATCTATAGGTTGGACGGGAACCGTGAGTTATTGAAGAGAATTTGCAAGAAGAACACGAATCATCCAACCTTCCGTAGCGTCAACCAGATGACTCAGAAACGTTTCCTGCTCTTTCTCACCCGATCCACGCCTCCCAGCTCTCTTCCTCTCCAACGCACTCTGCAGAATCTCACCAACATAATCGTCGCATATTTTCCTCATTGGTTTGACTTTATCTTTCCAAAATTCTTGCAGCGGCCATTTGGTCGAATATGCAGTGCGTTGGTGGTGAGGAGTTGGGCGTGGCCGAAAGCTTTCACATAAGTGTTCGACGGGTGGTTTTCGTTGAAGTCGGATGCGGAGGCGAAGGGGAATAGCAGAGTAGGGTAGGGCAGGGCCGGCGGAGATCGAGTCGACCGGATTTACCGAAGAGGAATTCCGTGGCGGAATCGAGGGTGAAGCGCGGAGACCAAGTCCTTGGGAAGTGTTAAGCCGGAAGAAAAATGTGCGAATTGTTACGAACTTGAATATCGATTGCGTAGCCTTCTGATAGGCGTTGGTTCAACCGGGTGAGAGCGTCGTTACTGTGTCTGTCGAAGAGGTCGAAGTCGCTGATCCGCTCTGGGTTGGAGTAAGGATGTTGCCCGGGAAACATGGAGCGAAGTTACAACCGACCTCGGTTAAAGAAGGGTCGGCTCATGGTTCGGTGGAATCTGCAGGGTCGGCTTAACTTGATGACCGATGGAGAAATGCAAGTAGAAAGACGCACTTCCACATCTCATCTTAATAACACAGTGAAGATGACGGGGGAAACTACAAAATAAACTGCAAGTTACTCACCATCAGTGTTAAAAACTCCTGTATAAGGCGACATTGAGCGATCTGCCCGGTATGATTAATTCAACTTACCAGATCCGAGCAAGGATCGACTGGCGCGATGGGCATCCGGACCTATGATACTCGATATTAGGATCGAAGAACCCTTGCTGATACGACTGCGACATACCTTTCCAATAGCCATCGAAATCAGTAGCTAGAAGAGCCTAGATGAACCAGTGAATCAGATTGTTCGAATTTCGTAGACCGATACTGACCTTGATGTACTCTGGCTCCGTCGTGAAGATCTAAGGGGGAAGGTTATCGGTCGGTCATTGATTAACAAATTCCAGAGAGAATTATACCGCACGATCACCCAGAATCTTGGCCACAACGGTATTTCCATACAAATCCGTCCAATCTAACAGAAAATCGGCTAAACAAGTCAATCAACAAAAACGAGTTAGCGATTGAGAAGAACATGAGAGCAAGGCTTATTACGCACCGGGATACACTGACTTCTTCATCGCCTCGATCAACGACAACCCACCCGGCCATTTATCAGGAACGGTGGGAATGTGAACCGCACCCCTCAAAACGGCATCTCTCGCGTAGTGAATTTCCTTCAGCACATACGATATGGCAACGCCGATAGGCTGCGCGACGACGGACGCCGCCACGCATATCCACGAAGGCAGGGGTGAGATTCCCAAGTCGAGCAAAGGGAGAATTCGAGTCAAGAACACGTAGGTGACGGCGCTCGGTAGGAGTGTGGAAGGGAGAATACGAGCGAGATAGACGATTCCGGGAGGCAGATCCATTGGGTGTGTGGGGAGGTGAGGCTGCTTTCTTTCGAGTGAGAACTCGGACGGACGTCGCTATATAAAGGCCAAGTACCCGGGAACCGGTCAGATGGGTTCCGAAAGCTGCTAAACCCGGGTTGGGCTGCACAGGCCATCATTGATCTGCCAAAGAATTGAATTTAGGCCGTTCACTAACGGCGTTCAGTTATTGAGCGGTAATAATTGCCCGACGCGGTGATAGGAAAAACATACGCTGTGTTGAAAGACAGAAAAGTAATTGCAAGTAGAACGACAACGTGTTACGTCGTAATTTTTTAGTTGTTTTTGTGAGAAATGGGAATAACATTGGCACGCTGACGGCTGGATGCCTTTCGAGCACGACCGTTTGCCGAGTTCGATATGACGGAACGGGAATTCTCTTCTGCAACGATGCGTCCGAATGACCAGCTCAAGGTGGAATCGGAGCATAACAGCCGGAATCGTGTTCGGAAATGACCAAATTTGAAGGATCGTGAGAGTGATCCTCCGTTGATCTCGAATCGCCGAAGGGTCACCGAGGTCTGGTGCACAGATGAGCACTCAGAAGAGGACCGCGGGAGGAAGGGAGGAAGGGTGGTTGGGGCAAATGTGCTCACCAGGCTCACCGTCGGACTACAGGATATAAGCGTCGATCGTCGCCTATTTAAGCCCGAGTCGACACCGGACAGCAAATGAAAGCGCCAGCAGAGCGTGAATCGCATAGTCACCGATGGCGACCAAGGCCCAACCGTATCGATGTCTTTACGAGCAAACCGAACCCAAAGTTGCTAGTGAAAGCCTCAAAGTCATCGTCAATATATTGGGGATCGATACTCTGCCACATCGAGATTTCAACGCCAAGATCAACCTCTGTGATAAGCAAAATCCACCCACCCACAGCCTACAGGACATTATCAGTTCGAGCTTCCTACTGTGTATATATGAGATGAAGCACCTGTCATGAATCCAGCCTGAATACATCTGTATATCTGCGAATTGCTCCCTCGACGCGTGCCCATAAGTCCCGGAATTGACCTCGTCGTCGTCAAGCATGATACCTTCCGGTGTCATCACGATTGAGAACCGAGCATCATGGATCACATCGAGAGAGGGTATTGGTTCTTGCGTGAAGACAACGAAACACTGCAAGTGTGTGCAGCCGGATAGCAGCATGGAAACGAATATCGATGAGGTACTGCAGTCCGACAGCGCCAGATGTGTGAGACGCGGAAGGTTCTGGAGGTTGGCGAGCTGATCCCAGTTCTCGTCGAGGATGTTGTTGGGCAAATAATGTCACCGAGGAGGAGATGCGTGATATTGTCGAACAATGAAAGACTCAGATCTGGTTGGAAACCGGCAAGGTCGAGATCAGGACGATACGTCGTGGCCGCATAGTCTCTGTGACCATTTCAAGAAGCTTGGGTTTCTCGATGTCGCCAAAGAAGAAGAGATTGTCGACTCCGGAGCATGCCCGAAAAACTGTCTGCAGATTGTCGTCTGACCACTCCCTCTTCTCGGGGCGGCTGAAGAAGACGTTCAATTCCAAGGAAGCTATGCATAAATAGCGAGTCGTTGTCGCGAAGAAGTCTGTGGTTTGGAGCCATTCTGGACGGCACGCAAGATTGCTGCAGCGGGGCCAAACTTTCTGATCAGACCGTCGAAATAGACCCTCCTGTAAAGCAGTGGCTCAATCCTAGCCTCAAATTTCAGCTCGTATATCGACATTGGGCTAATGCTCATACTCACCAGATGAGAACTCGTCGAGCCACAGGGAGGAGCCGGGGAATTGTGTGGGGGTAGAACAGAGCTGCCGTCTCAAAGATATACCGCTCCAATTCGGGCGGAAAGCAAGGAGAGTTGGACATGAGCTGCAGCCGAGGTGGTGGTCAAGAGAAAGAAGTGACGGTTCCGACCTGTTCCGACCGGCCCGGATCGCAGAGCAGGTGACCTGTGACTACAGTGATGGTCACACGTCGCACCTCTTCCTCTCCTTTCATCTCGCGGCTTGTCACGCTCGTTCTCGTGCCTGTAAAGGCACGAAAACGAGACAGAATGTTGTAGTAGGCCCGTCCGGTACGCTCCCCAGGTACCCGTAGTGTTCCGTATTTCCTTTTCTGTCTCATACATATGATGGTTACTATCCGATGCTGCACCTCAGTCGTTTACACCTATCGTGTCCCGACTGAGGTGAGCTACTTACATTCTATCTAGTCTACGGCTTACTTATATCGTACTCTAGCTCTTACCCTTTTGTTCTTACTTTAGGTATTGTACCGACTCAATACAGTCGTTTACACCTATCGTGTCCCGACTGAGCTCTTACCCTTTTGTTCTTACTTTAGGTTATGGGCCCCGTTGCCCTTTGAGCTCACTCAGAAGAACAACACGATAAACTGACTCAAACTTTATTCACAAACCTCACACACAATCATACCAAGTCGCTTCGATGGCGTCCCAAATGATTACCCTACCCACTTTGTTAGCAACGGAAAAGCTGCAAGCTAACAAGTCCAACTTTCCTACCTTCAAGGTGCTCATTGAGGAACACGCTGCAAGCAAAGGCTTGTCAGGGTACCTCGACGGCACCATTACAAAGCCCGCCATCGTTACGCCGCCCGCCGGCACTGCATCACCAGATCCTACCCCCGTATTTTCAAGAGCCCCACACCGCGAGGAGTGGCTTTACCGTGATGGGGTTCTTCGCTCCCTCATTGTTACAAGCATCGTAGACCCAATCGGCTTGGGTGTGAAGCGCGATGGTACCGCAAAGGAGTGTTGGGACTCCGTCACCAACGCGTGTGCAAAGAAAAGTGATGCGGCACTTTCCCTCGCTGAGAGCGAGCTCCAGTCAATCAAGTTCTCAGGAGCTTCACGCGACGACCTTGACAGCCTTCTCAGCACTATTCGGAACAAAGGGAATGTCGTCAGAATGCTAGGCGGAAAGGCAGATGATAATCTGCTCAAAAACGTACTTATTCGCTCACTTCCTCCCGACCCGCGTTGGCTAGGCCTCCAAGGCGCGCTGTTTGGAGCCGCGGACCTTGACGATGCGTTTGCGCTGATCAAGACTGTCGCCATTAATACCGGCATGCCAGAGCACACCACTGTTGCCACGACTTCGACGGCGCTGAACACATCAGCTCCCAAGCGCCGCTGCACGAACCCTGGCTGTAAAGCAGTCAATAAGACCAGCCACAGCTTCGAGAACTGCTACTGGCCTGGGGGAGGGAAAGAGGGCCAGTTTCCGCCGAATTTCGGACGAAACCGCCCTCAGGCAAGGCAGGCGATGACCGAGGAGGAGCCAATCCATCGAGTGTTGATGGCGAATGCGCGGAAGGTTACGGTGGAGGAGGTGGAGGATGAGGATGCCCCGAAGGTCGTGTGGCCAAAGGCTGCCAACACGGAGGCAACGTTGCAGAGAGATGACCGATGACACTCACACCGAACATGTTGTTGATGCGTCTATCTGCCCCACAGCCGCTGTCAGCCGCACCTTCGAGAACTTTTCGCCGACAAAGACAGTGACCTTTCTTGACTCGGGAGCAAGTGACCATTTCTTCCGCGACCGCTCCGACTTCCATTCCTACGAACCCGTGGCTGTTCGTACCGGTAAATCAGCCCTCGCGTCCGAGGGCGACTTTGCTATTGTAGGAAAGGGGACAGTCAGGAAGGTCTTCGTCGTGGAAGGAAGAGAGGTTCACATCACCTTATTAAACGCCCTTCACGCACCCTCGCTGTCAGCGAATCTGATTTCAGTCAGTCAGTTCGATAAAGCAGGGTACTATTCTACCTTTGGCGGTGGGGGAGTTGTCATTCGCGAGGGTCAAGCAGGCGAAAAGATTCTGCAAGGCCGCGGATCAGCTGGGATGTATGTGCTGGAGGTGGTGAATACTCACGCGAATGTCTCGACCTCGCAACCAACTTCGTTGAGGAACTGGCACCGTCGATTTGCCCATGCGAGTCCGGAAACCATTCGGGAGATGCATACACAAGGCCTTGTGTCTGGCCTTGACATTACAGATCACTCCATCGATGGAAAATGCCTTGATTGTCGCGCCGGACGTCAGCACACGCGCCCGTACGATAGCCAGACGGAGACAGACGTACCTCCTTTGGATCTTGTAGCGTTTGATCTGTGGGGGCCGTCCCGAGTTGCGTCGCCGGGAGGAAACATCTATATGATGTTAGTCGTTGATAGCGGAACTGGGCATAAACACACCGATTACTTGCGCGATAAGAGTGACGACTCTACCATTCCTGCATTCGACAACTACCGTGTCATGGCCGAGAAGCAAACCGGCAGGAAGCTGAAGCGCGTCCGCACCGACAATGCATTCAACTCCGCGAAATGGACGGCTTACTTCAAGCTGCATGGGATTATCCACGAGCGAACTGCACCTTACTCGTCAGCAGAGAACGGGCTTGCCGAGCGCGGAATACGCACCATTACCGAGGACATTCGCACCCTTCTTCACGAGTCAGGTCTGCCTGAAACCTATTGGGCGGCTGCCGGAGCGTGTGCAACCTACAGCCGCAACCGAATGCCGATGAAACGGTGCGTGTAGGTGTAGGCGTGAAATATACCGAAATATAAAATCACAAAATCTAATCCAATACGACGTGTGTGTGTGTGTGTTCGGGGTGGCGGGAGCACGTATCGTCCCTCAGAATACTTGGGCAAGCTTCAATCAATCAAGGTCGCTACGTTTGAGCGGGACGAACTACTAGATTGTCTAGCGAGAACGTAGCGGGCAAAACGATTCGCAGCGGGAGAAGCGAAGAGTCACTCTTTCTGAGACTTCGAAATGAGAAATTCTGAGTCTAGCGGGGAGGGTCTCCGTGCCAATAGAAAAGCGTCGCCCGGTAGTGGATCGTCAACCGGGAAGAAGCTTTCTGGATGGCAACCGGCGGGCAGAAGGCGCGGCTCAGCGGGACGGGGTTCTTATTCAACTGGCGCGGCTCTGGCAAGGAGCGGGGCTCTTACGTCGATGGCGCGGACACTAACAGTGGCCGGGGCACTTACACCACTACGCGGCGGCGAGCTCGAACGGGGGTCTTTGAATACCGCGGAACGGCAGGGCACACGGGGCGTCGACGGCGCGGAATCAAGCACGAACGGGGGTCTTTGAATACCGCGGAACTGCAAGAGACGGGGCTTCGTATTTCAGGAGGGCGCGGGCTCAAAGGCTGGCGGGGCTCTCAAAGTTCTGGCGGCTCGGTATGCCACAAGTCTTTCCGTATCACTCGAGTCTCTCTCAGATATCAAGTCTAGTCTCTTTCAAAGCTTCAATTCAAATTCTAGAGTCCGCTACAAACTGCCCTTGTCTACGGGTAGGTAATTGACTGAGTAACAAAAAGTACACCGGGAGATTAAATACATGCAGCGGGAGCAGAAACAACCAAATAAAATCATGATGAGAGACTGTCCAAGTTTGATGCCGCGCCCGCTGGGAACCAATGGTATATTCAGGATTGCGAGTCGTGAGTGAAAAGACTGCCTCCCGGAGAAAGTCCATGCGGGCGGGTGGGTATTGCGCCTTATTGCAGTGCAATGGCGTGCTGGTTGCCATGTCCCCGGGAGGGGACACGAAATTCCTCCTTCATAATATGGTCCCCGCCGCTGGTCGAGTTGAAGTCGAAAAGGCTTCCCGCTGAGTAGTTAGTCAACGGCTCGACAGCGGTCAAGTTCGTCTCTTCCTCCATATTCAGAACAGTATAAGTCCCAGGGAAAATAGGGAGAGCCGAGCCGCGTTAGCGGCTCGCCACTCGCCGTTCGGGTTGTCCGCAATCAGCGGGAAATGCCCCCGGCAACTCGCCATGTCCTTCTCATCATTCTGACAGAGCCGCTGGCTGGATAGCCGCTGGCTCCGCGGTGCTCCCGCTGGCAGTCGGTTAAGTCCCGGCTGTCCGTAATCAGCCGGCATGCTCGGTTAGGGCCTGCCGGTGATCCTGTTCGTCGATAGAGTAGTGGCCGCCCTGAGTTCGAAGTTGAACTCAGTATGGTCCCCCGCTAGATCTTCTTCATGTTGGTCGGCGGGTGAGCGCCTAACCTCAGGGAGGTCGGTAGTTCCTCTTAGTCGCCTCCAGCACCTCGAGATAGTAGTTTCCCACCAAGTCCCTTGGCCCGGCAGTTTAGAAATAGTCAGCGGCAGAGTCTCGCACCCATGTTTAGGGAAACGTCGCTAAGCCGCTGCTACCCGTTGGTGTCCCGCCAGCTTGTCGGCTATCCACAGCAATAAGATACTGCCCGCGAGGACGGGCATATCTTCTATTATCCTAACCTCACTTCTCCCGCTGATAGGTCTCGAAAATCGATAAATTCCGAGCATTTCATGCCTAGCCGTATAGCGGCCCTATCATCTCCCCCTTTCTAGATTTCAACTCTCCCGAGTTGACGACTTGTGATCGCCCGCTAGAGAACTGATCCATCTTCCCGGGGAAGGGGACTTCAAGACGAATTCGTCTTGGAATAATTTAGATAACGAACGGGCCGCCAGTGAGGCCCGGTTCCCGCTCGTCCCCTTTGGTATTCCATGAGAGCAAACCTTAACGAAGGACTCGAGGCGACCTAATTTTAGATCCCACTCTACCTCCGTTGACAGTTTCTGGACTCAACTTCTCGCCGCGGCCGGCGATGCCGTCACTTTCATTATGAGGCGTCATTCCTGCCTTTTTCGGAAGTACATCAAATTAGAGAAGCGCTTGAATCAAACTTTAACCCTGCGCTCTCTAAAGCCGCCCTATTCATCCGCAGTTTGGAATGTTTTGGATCAAAGAAGCCTCGGGGACCCCCCGCTTCTTCATTCAAATGTTTTTCTCTGAAAATCTCTCGAGAATCCCATCAAACATTCAAACTCCGACTCCTCAGGGTATAAAGAGTCGAGAGGTTTCTGGGTGGATTCCCCACCGATTCCCCGATTGGGTACCCCCTTGCCCTCTTTCCCCTTCGTTTAATCTTTCTGTCTTTCGCCCGCCGACCGGATTTCTGGCGCTTTGCACCGGGGAGCTCTTCTCACTTCGCTCATTTCGTGACGCTACACCCACGGGATGGCCTCCAAACCAAGCGGCAGTTCTGCCTCTCGCCCTAATTCTCGCTCTTCTCGTCGCGCCCCGGCAGCTTCTTCTCCACCGCCGGTCCCTCGCAAACAGTTGTCTGGCCCTGGGCAGCCGCCCGCCGCATCGTCTTCAAAGTCGACCAAACTTCCTCCGCCGCCGCTGGAGTCTTCTAGTGTAGACTGGTTCGCCGTATGGCGCAACAGGCCGGAGGAGTGGAAGACTCTGCAGGAGCTTCTCGTCCCGTCGAAGCTCGCGAACTACTCCCAATCTGGAATCGGCAAGATGCTCCGCTCCATCCAGGAGCCGCTGGTGAGTTTTCATCGGCTGTTTATTCTTTCAGTTTGTTAACTTCTTTCTAGAGGGAGCACCGGGCGATCTTGGGGGTTGCCCAGAAAGGCCTCGAGCCGCCCCCGATGGCCCTTGCCATAAGCGTCCACCTCCAAAAAGCCATACAGATGTACGACCCGGAGGAGCACCTGCCCGATATTCAGGCCCTTCGCTACCGCAAGACCGAGCTCAAGCAAAAGAAGGTGCGCCCCCACCAGTAACTTTCTTGGCTCCGCTGCCGCTGATCGTTCAACCAGCTATTCTTCCCCCCGGCCCCGACCAAAACTATGGAGGCTTTTCCCATACCGCCGCCTCCGACGACCCAGCTCTTCGTTCCCCAGAGGACCAAAGCCGCCTTGGTGAGTTTTGTTAATTAATTTTTTTTTTTTTTTACCGGGCGACTCTGACTAGGCTCTCCTTTTTAGGCTGCGTCTTCGTCTGGCAAAGTTAGCGGCAAGGCCGCACCCGCCGCCAGTGAGTCTGGTAAAGTCAGCGGCAAAGCCGCCGCCGCGGCTGCTGAGACTGGAAAAGTCAGCGGAAAAGCCGCCACCAAGGTAAGTCGGGGCAACCGCCAATCGCTTCTCTTTCCAATTCTTTCATGTAGGGGGAGGACACGCCCCGGCCCAAGCCAAAGAAACTCCCGAATTTCACGAAGACGGTGAGGTTCTTCTAGTTTATCTTGATTCTTGCCGGCTGATCGTTCGTGTCCAGACCACATCTACCACCGACGATCCCAAGCCCGAGCGGGTCAAAGTGATCAAGAAGACCATCAAGGTCCCCGCCGAAACCCCAGTCGCCAGCGGCAGCGGCATCAAACGCAAGGTCTCAACCGGCGCCGAGTCGTCCCCATCCAAAAAGGCGAAAGAGGACAAGGCGGCCAAGGACAAAGCGGGCAAGGCCCCGTCTCGTAGTCAGGTAGTTGTCGCCCGCTGCTGTCCCCAATGTAAGGCCGACATAGAATTAACAATAAACTTCTCGTAGTCTGTCATCAGCGTCCCAAGCTCCAGCGATGAGCGCGTCCCCGCTCCCGACTTCGAAATTCGTAAGTCAGTCCAACGCCGCCTGCTTTCTGCGCTGAAAATCTTCCCTTAGTGATAGAGACCAAGCCGCCCGCCACTCGAAAGAGCAAGAAGGCTAAGCCCGCCACCGTCGACACAGTGCCCTCTCTCAAAGGGCTGGGCACCCGTGCCGCTCAACTCGCTGCCCTGGAGGGCGTCGGTATCAAACCGGCCAAGCCGGCGAGTTCCTCTTTCTACTGACGGGGAATTTCCTGGCTAACTTCCCGCGTTCCCTCTTTTAGCTTCCCGAGCAGCCCATCAGGTCGATGGAGCCGATCAAGAAGAAGAGCAAGCCTCGCCCCGAGGGGGAGTTCAGGCCGCCGAACAAAGACGTCATGAACAAGCTGTTCACTAATTACCCGCAAGCCGCTCGCCGCCAGGACCTCCCGTACGACCCCGAGAAGGAGCAGTTCGCTTTGGTCGCTAATCACCTCATTGGCAATCTCGAGCTGAACGTCGCCCATGTAAGACAGCTTTTTTCTTCCCTGATTATTTCTCTCCTCAATCTTTTTCTATCTAGAACGGTCCCCGCTGCCTGCGGTGCATCGCCTGCGGCAGCAAGTGCGAATCCACCGGCGTCCCCGGCGAGTGCACGGCCTGCGCCAGCCGCAAGTCCACAAAGGACTGTACTTTCCTTCTCGACGGCGAAAAGATCAGCTCCATGGGCTCCGGGCTGAAGCAATGGGTCTCGATGACCCGGCCCGGTAAGTCAACCACTACTTTCCCGTTTAGGCCCGCTGACCATTTCAACAGAGTGGTTCGACTTGAACGCCGATGTCAACACCGCCGCGGACACCTGTTTCGCCATCCAAGACGCTTTCGAGAAGGCGCGCTGGAATTTGAACCAGAAGTCCTTCAAGATGCTTCTCTCTGTCTTGGTCACCCGCCGGGAGATCCAGCGGGAGGATTTCATCAAACGCTTCGCCGGCGAGACCACCGAGGAGCAGGAGAAGAACATGGACCAGGTCTTGCGCATCGCCATGACCCAGGGGTTGACCGCTTCGTCGACTATCAAGTCGAACCGCCGCTGGCAATATTACCCTGGCGAGGTCCTCGACGAAGTCCCTATCCCCGGCTTCGAGGACGCCTATGCCTTTTACGAAGCCAAGGACCGCCAGGACCAAAATGTCCCGCTCGCCTTCTACCTCATCCCGGCTGAGCCTGAACTCTCGATTCCGACACAGTGGGTCGAAGTGCAAGTAAGTCCCATTCTTTCTTTACATTATTCTTCCGGGCCGCTGACCCTCTTATTCCCATAGCCGGAGGACTGCGTGGACCTCTTCCACGACTTGAAGGGAGAGGACGCCGCTGAAGAGATCCCCGACGGCTCGAAAGTCCGACAGCGCCTCCTCCTCGACGGTAAGGGTCCGATTAATCTCGACCCAGACGACGAAGACGGCAATGTCTTGCCTTACAGCTGGGAGCACAAGAGCGTGCCCGGCTTTTTCAAGATGTTGTACCGTAAGGGTACGTTCTTCGAGATCCCCGACCCGCCGCCACCAGAGCCGAAGCGCAAGGGCAAGTCCAGCGGCAAGGTGAAGTCTTCTTCCGTGGTCCACGACGACGCCGACGACGAGTTCAAACCCGACCCGACTTCCCAAGAGGAAGACATGGGTGAGGCCCCGGACGACCGTACGTTACTTCTTATCTCTTCTTTCTAATTCATTGCTAAAGTCAACTTCTCCCGCTAGCCATGGATATTTCCCGCCCGCCAACTCCTGAAAAACGCCCAAAGGGCAAACAGCGGGCAGTCGAGCCGCCCGTTCCTTCTTCGAGCGAAGAAGAGAACGACGAGTCCGGCGAGGTGGGTGCACCCGCTTTCGACGACTTCCTAGCTCAGTCGTTTGCGCAGGACGGGTCCAGCGGCGAGGAGGACAGCGAGGCCGAGGTACGCGGAAGCGTCCAGGGGGAAGCCGACGAGGAAGACGACAGCGATCTCGAGGAAGTCGAAATCCCCGGGACTGCCGATTTCGCAGCCAGCGGCGAGGAGGACGTTGGGCCAGAAGTTGACGCAGTGGGCGAGGAAGATGCCGATGGGCACCTTCCCGATCATCCTGGTCCTTCGGGCGACGACGCGGTCGAGAGCTGAGCGGGTAAGCACGCTCCCCCTTTCTGGAGTCTTATCTCCCCGCTGACCATCTTTACAGCTTTTCCTCGTGGGTGGGCGGGCGGCAAGTAAGCGATTCGCCCGACCTCCCCGCTGCCTTTGACTTCACGCTGAATTCTTTCTAGAAATTTTTCTGTATTCATAATCGCGGGGGCCGAGCGGCCCCCAAAAATCATCAAAAGCTACGGGCACGGGTCCCATAACCCCGCTTCTTGCGAAGAGTCTGGCCTGGTAGAAATCTACCCGCCAGTACTCACAAAAATAAAAATAATTTAGATTCAAATCAAGTACCCCGCGTAGAGTAGCATCGTGTACCGGCCAAAGAGCCGACGAAATGTAAAAATAAAAGTTTTTACGATGCACTCTTTCTTTGTGTGAAAAATCCTTAAGTTCTTTTCGAGTTCCGAAGTCAGAGTCCCCGGCTAGAGCCTCTAAGTGATTTGTAAGAGTCTGAAGCAAAAGATTCCAACCAAGTGCTGCGCCCGTCGGCTGAGTACGACTTGGAGAGCGAGCTGAACACTCGGACTTTCGAGTTTTTCAACATGCCGAGCGGCAACGGTGCTTATCAGCGGGATCATCAGATAGCGGGGAGTGCCCGCGGCTTCTCTTCTAGCCGTCAGCGGCTGTCCTCGGATTCCACCGGGTGACTAGTTCCTCACTTCTCCTGCTGGTCTCGTAAGAGCGATAACGTAGAGTAGAATCGGCCCGGCGGATCGAGTTACCCGCTACCGTACTTGTAGTCGATAGGGGTAGATAGCCAATCAAATCATCTTTTGCTTTCAATTGTCATGCCTCAGCCCATAGGGGAAGTCTTAATCGACTACCATTCCTTCCCGGCTGTCAGTCAAGACTTTGTGCGCAAGATTTACACTGTGGTAGGTCGTCTTCAGCCCATTTCTGCGCCAAGTCCAACCAGCCGCTAGCCGAATCTCGTCTGCACGCCCTGTAGTGACGCCGGCGAAGACTGTGAATTTCTCCACTGGGGCTCGAAGTGCACTCGGTGCCGGGAGGCGAAGGTCCCCAAGTGTCTGTTCACCGGGGTGGATTGGTTCAAATTTACCTATCCATCTTCGACCTTTCCGACACTTTTCATCTATCGCAGCGGTACATCCAGCCGCTCCTCAAATTCTCATCTTTCTTATTCCATTCAGGCGGTACTTTATACGACCTTGCATTCCTTGAACTCTGGTACCACCTGCGCCTCGGCGGCTTAAGCCTCGATATGTTCATGGGCTCGGTGGACGGTGAGCCCGCTGACTTTTTACGTCGGCGGGAGGAATTTGCCGGCGACCTTCGTGACTGGGACATTGCTCACGACCTGTCTCGTGCCGCTCACTCCAGCCGGCGGCTGTATTTCTACAACATCCTGTCTCGAGTTTTACGCGAGTGGCGCGCTCAGGATCGTTCGATCCATGCCCAATGCGACGTCGACGCAGCTATCTCTCTTCATGATATCAGGCGACGGGACGCTCATGTTCCGACCTTCGTGCCCTTGACCCAAGGCACGCGCCGCCAGACCTTCGAGCGATAATCCAGGCTAGTAGCTTTTCCCCGTTAGGGTCAAATAAATCTCTTTGCCCGGTTGCAGGCCGTTATCGTGATGTCTGATTCCACCTGAGCTTTTGGTCCGGCAGCCGATGGTACTCACCCGTCGGCTATAGATTTTACTTATAGCGGCCGGTGCCCAGTGAGTCCTTCGAGCGATGCCCACCTTTTCTTTGGCAGCGACTTTTTACTCAGAACGCTTTAGGAGCTTCACCGGTCCCTCAGAGTACCAGCTCGTACTTCAAGCTCAGTTCGTGGGTCTTTCGTTCTTTCTCAGTGCTCTCCCGCTGACGGGTGCCCCTTCTTAGCCGGAGTACGAATGCCAGTGCTGCCTCAAGAACTACCGCCATTGCATCTGGATTCAGTGGGGTGAAGCCTGCCTCAGCTGCATGTTCATAGGTCGCGCCGCCCTGTGCTGCTACACTAAGAAGTCCGTCTGGCAGGCCGAGAACAGCCGCCGTCGCGACACTCTTCTAGCCTCTCAGCCAGGCAAGTCTGCTTTCTCTCTTTCTACCTCTCGGCGGGGCCTTAGTGGATTTTAGCTCCCTCCGCCGGGCGGATCGCTCAGTTTGACTGGTACGCCAGGGCTGCCGCTGCCCGATTCGACGAGAAGTTGTACATTGATGTGCGTACTTGCACCATCCTCGCCGCCAGGTCCATGCTCGGCACCCTTGGGTTTGGCCAGCTACGCTTCTTGTATCGGCTGTGGTTTGACGCGAAGGGGGCGGGCATGCGAAAGGAAATTGTAGATCTCCTCCGGGATAGGTTAGACGCTGTAGCTCTCCAGTCCGGCGCAAGGCTCCCGCCCGTTATGTTCATCGGGCCGTAAGCGTAGTAGGAAATATATTCCCACTGTCAAACGAACTTGCATCTTTAAAACTCTGTTTCAAGCTGCCCGATTAGGAAGGCTTCTTAGAAACCAAGCTTCCTCGTGTTTTTCGCTCAGCGGGAGCTCAGCACCTCGTTGGATATTCCACATGTATTGCGGATCTTCCGGGAGCGTCGGGTGCAATGAGTCCCAATGTCGATCTCTATGTTTTTGGGTCTCCCGCCAGGTCTCAGAGGGGTATTTAAGCTGGCGGGAAGGTCCCATTTGCTTCAGTCGTCTACTCATGTCTTTGCTGGAAAATCCGCTCTTTCCGAATGACCCCGTCGGCCCGCTCAGGGAGTACTATGTACGTTCCTGAACATTTTGCCTCGGGTAATTCCTCATCATTCGGCAGCCTGGCCGGGTATGCTCTGCGTGCCTCAACGCCCGTTCTCATTGCGAGTTTACTGAGTGGGGAGCACCGTGTACCCGCTGTTTCTTGCTGAAGCACAACTGCTCGTACACTCAGACCGCTGAGCTGGCCGATGAAATAGCTGCCCGCCGGCACCGTTTCAAAGAGGGTCCCGATCGTAAGTGACGACTTCTTTCTTATCTGTTGCGCCACAACTGATCCCCCGCTCGCTTCTAGCGGCTACGAAGGAACAGCTCGCTGCTTGGGACGTCGTTCACGAGGGGACCCTGGCGCAGTTCCCATTCTGGCAACAATACCATGCTGTAATCGTTGGTCGAAACGTCGCAGAGGCAACCCAACGGCTGTCTTTTTACTTCGAGGCCCGCCAGGTTTTCCATCTTCTGCAAGAGGCCAAAACGGCTAATCTCCCGGCTGCGTATGTTGCTGTTATCCGCGAGCGGTTAGACGTTCTCGCAAATAATCTTTTCCTGGATCTTCCGGCTAGGATGCGGGCAGTGTAGATACAGGCACATGTACTTTCGGATAGTTCGTTCCGATAACACACGCTCCCGCCCCATGTGAGGCCTTGGAAACATTTATTTCTTGGTAAAGATGTGCCCGCTGCCCTCAAATGACGTGCTAGGTGACCCACCTCTCCCCCTTTCAGAAATCTCAACTGTCCTCAGTTGATCGATCAGAGGAAATTCAGGTCCCCCGGCAGCAAATTTTTGTGCCACGGAACGATCGGGCGCGTTTGAAATAATTTTCTGCGCCACCGGCGGGTGCATCTACCATAAATGGTAATCCAAGTTCGGCCGTTGTCCAAATTTCGTCCCAATTATCCTTACGGCGTTATATTACGGCCGCTCGAGTATAAGAAGCAGCGGGCGAACGGGTATACTCCCCAGCCTCGTCTACTGTCTTTACTCTGCTTCCTTCAAAAATGTCTCAAAACGATTACAACACCGTCAAAGCCGATTTCCTCAAGGCTATGGACGTTGCCGCCAACCTCGTCAAGTATTCGCCGCCCGAGTCTCGTAAAAACCAGCTCAAGGACGTCGCCGAGATTCTCGTAAGAGCCGCCGGTTACATTGACCAGTCTCGTTTCGTTAACATTTATTCTTTCGTTCGTAGGCGCGCCTTCCCCCGCTCATGCCTTTCATTTTGGAAGACAAGAGCGCGGTTCTTCGTGAGGCAATCTTCACTTCGCGTGAATATTACCACTCCTTGTACGACCCGGATGGTAAACGGGACGTGACCTTCCCTGCTGGGTACGATGCCCTGCGGCGGATCACCAAGGCCATTCACGAAGACCGTTCCAAGAGGGCGATCCCGCCCGTCTCCACCGTTTCTTCTTCCAAGGGGACCCGGGTCGGTTTCACTAACTTTTATTGCCGTGCTTACCACTGACTCGCAATCATCCCCCGCTAGAAGAGTACTCGCGGGCGGTCTCAGGGTGAACCCGAGTCTGAGGACGAGGACGAAGGCACCGTTCGTGCTCCATCGCCCGCTCTCACCACCGTTGGTGCTGACGAGGTTCGTTCTTTCATTCAACAGCTGGCCTGTGTTGAGCTGACGATTGACACTTCTATCATCGCCGTTGGGTGTTTGTTCACCCAGATGCTCGTTGACGATGAGCATGTCCCTGCTCCCAAGGCTCCCCCTACCGGTCCCAAGGCTAAGTCAGCCCTGGCGGGCAAGAAGGGTGTGCGCGCTGTAAGTCGCCCGTTATTTCTGCTTTTCAATTTCATTCATTCATTTTATTCTTTCAGCATAGCCCGGCCCCCGCTAAGAAGGGCAAGGGTAACAAGCGCGCCCGCATCGACAGCGTCCCGTTCCACGAGGACTCTTTCCTCACCCACGGTGAGTTTCCCGTTCACTGTCAGTGATTCCTCCCGCTGAGCGTTTTCGTAGCGACGGCTGAGTTTTACGCTTCGGCCCCCGCTTCAGGTGCCGTTGTCGACGAGGCCGCTAGCGTCGTTGAGATGGGTACCGAGTTCATGAGCAACCACCTTGCCTTGCGCAAGCGGATGTATTTCATCATGGTCGAGCTGGCGGTCATCCACGAGAACCTTCGTAGCTCTCTGGCCCGGCGCGAGCAGCTCCTTGACGAAGGGGAGAAGATCTCGGCTCGTCTTCGCGACTTCCCCGAGTCCTCCTCTGCCGGCGTCGATGCTCATGTTCCCTGACTCGTTCCTAAAGAGCTCCCCCAGCGGGTCCCCCTTTCTTCAGAATCCTCGGTACTGGCTCAATCGTTTCGGACACCTCACGGCTCATCCTTCTGCTGGCCGCCACACACTCCCCGGGTGCGCAACTTAGTCGCTGCTTACTGGCGGGAGATGCAGACAATCCAATTACTTAAAGACTTCGAATCCCGTTTCAAATTGTAACGTAGATATCGTAGCAGTAATTCATTTCCGCGCGGCGGCTTTTGTGGCAGAACGAGTCTTTCGTTTGAAAGGCAGCGGCTCATCCGTGTTAGGTTCCTCTTCCTCTTCTTCTTCCTCGGGCAAGGCCTCCTGCAGAGCTGGCTCTTCGTCAGCCGCCCCGCTGGGGGTCAACCTCACATTCCCGAATTGGAAGTCATCTCCAGAATAACCGTCTTCCTCCTGGACCATCTTTTCTAGCGTCTCGGCCGAGAGGTCGATTAAGTCGTGAATGTCAGCGGGCAGCTTAATAGAGCGCCGCTGCTCGAAGGGGACCACTCTGAACTGAGCAATCTTCGATTGAAAGACAGAGCCGTCCATCTCCGCTACGATATAACTTCCACCTTTCGTACGCCGGATGATAATTACTGGTCCCAGGTATCTGGCAGCCATCTTCGTATTCAGCGATTTCTCAACGGTCGTATTCCTGATGAGCACTAAATCTCCCGGCTCGAAATGGTAATCTTCGATAGTATGTTTATGGGCTATCTCATACCGGCGTAAATTCGCTCGTTTCTCGTCGGTGACCCGTTCTCTCATTTGCTCAACGTGAGTGGAGTGCTTAGCCAAGGCCTGAGCTCGATAGCCGATTAATTCTGCCGTCGTCAAAGTCCTGCCGGGCAAATGCACCAGCCAAGTCGCTTCTTCAATATCCAGCGGGAGGATCGGGTGTGCGCCCGTTACCATAAAGTAGGGTGAACAACCTGTTCCTCGTCGAATAGTGACCCGGTCAGCCCACAACATCTGCGGGAAGAACCAGTACCACTTGCTGGGATTCCCGCCAGTGGCTTTCCATAAGGATTGCCTCATCGAGAAGTGCCCATTTTCGATTTTCCCGTTGGCTTGAGAATTGTACGGCGAAACTCTAATATTCCTTATGCCATACTTAGACTCAAGGTAGGCCACAGCCGCTAGGAAGGCCGGTGCATTATCTGTCACCAATTCCTCCGGGCAGCCCCACCTACAAATCACATCTTCAAGTAAGAACAAGGCCAATGTTCTGGCATTCTCATTCTTTATCGGCCGCGCTTCTATATAGCTGCTGAGGGAGCAGCGGGCGTCAACAATTTTGTTGAAGCCGTTGGAAGGGGTCCCAACGACCATCACGTCGACGTGCACCACCTGGAAGAGCGAAGGGGTATGGGTGACAACGGGCGGGATCTTTAATAAAGTCCTTTGCCTTAACTGACACAATTCGCAAGTTTTAATATACCAGGTGACGTCCCGCTCCATCTCCGGCCACCAGAAACGCATTTCTATCAAGGATTTGGTAGCAAAGACACCGCGGTGGGCCAGGCTATCATGAGCCGCCCTCATCATATACATTTGGTGATCTTTGTCTACCACCAACTGATGTGCACTCCCCGTTGAGGATTTATGATAGAGTTTTCCATCTGCGTCCTCGAAGAAGCCGGTGGCGAATCGCAAGAAGGCTTTGTATTCCTTGTCGTTCATGCCATCCGGGCGAGCCAGGGTGTTTCGCCGCCATTCCTTCATGAGGAGCAGCCGCTCGTCCGCTAGCTTCGCCGCTACAGATCGTTGGTCTTCCGGGTACGGTTCCCGCTTCGTCGGGTCGTACTTCAATTCGAGGTCAGGGATCAGCGGCTCGCCGTCTGGCTTGTCGTCACCCTTTGACTGAGAGAAGACTTCGAAAACATATTCTCTACTAAGGCGGGTGTAAGCCCAAGCTTGTTCGGCGTCGTTCTCGAAGTCAGCGGCTGACTGGGCCTCATCTCCCGCCAATTCAGCTACCATATATCCACCTCGAGTGTCAATATCGTGCTTGAAATCCTCGAAATTCTTGAGAGGCGGCCAAGCACTACTTTCAGGATGAAGACCCGGCGGCTCGTTATTATCGAACTCGTCCTCTGGATGATCATACTCTGGATCCCCCGGCTGAATACGCCGGCGGGAGAGTCCATCTGGCCCGAAAGTCTTGCCCGGTACATGCTTCAGAGTGAAATGAAACATCAGGATCTCCTCAATCCAGCGGTTGATCGTAGCGTTGGGCCCCATTCCCGGGTGATCCAACATGCCCTTGAGGTACTGAGCGTCGGTTTCGACGACCAGCTTGCGGCAGCCCAACAGCCAATATTGCATGTGGTCTAGCGCCCTCTTCAAGCCAAACAATTCCCGCTTGGGCTGAGAATACCTCGACTCCCGGTCATTCAAAGGTATGGAGCTGAAGCGGGCATAGTACCGCTTATTTAGGTCCAAAGGATCCCGCTGGTACACATGCACCCCAACTCCAAGGTACGACGTATCGACCGCCAGTACCACTTCGGTGTCCCATTCATATCTTATAGGTCTAAGCGCGGGACATTCTCGCAAAGCCTTCTTCAAAACTTTCATGCATGCGTCTTGGGCCGGGCCCCACTCGAATATGACTTCCTTCCGGGTGAGCTTCTGAATCGGCTCAGCCTTGACTGTATAGTCTTGGATGAACATTCTCATAACGCCCACAGTTCCCAGGAAAGCTTTCACATCGTGGAAATCCTTCAGCGGACCCCAACGCTCAATGACGCCGATTCTATCTTCATCCGGGCGCATGCCCTCGTAGGAGCAGACATGGCCGACCACCTTAAAAGTTCCCCGGCAAATCTGCAACTTCTTCCCGCTTACAGTCGCCCCAGAATGGGCTAGCCGGGTAAGTACCCGGTTGCAGTCTACCAAGTGTAACCACACAAAGACCCTTATCAGCGGGTTCTCAGGGATGGTCTCGTACGTCCCGTCAGGCTTTTCGTATCGAGTGAAGCCTCCGGCGACAGGCACGTCGTCTATATACGGCCGGGTAACCGCAGGAATTTCATCTCGCAGGATGTAAGTTACGTCTTCGTGGAAGATCGGCACCGAGTTGGTCCAACCCTGCGGCAATCTTACCAATCGAAGCGCACCAAACGGAGTCTGGAAGGTTGTGTAATCTCGAGATTCCGGGTCAATCAGCCGGTGGTTGTACCCAGAGTAAAGATCAAACGTGGACCCACAAGCCCTTCCCGCGAAATGTTCGGCCAGATCCGCGGCGCCGGGAGGCACCCCAGAGTGTGCAATGGTTACCGCGTTCAGCGGCTCCAGCGAATGCACTAATCGAATGGACTTCTTATCACTCTTCAGAACTCCAAAGTACTTGGTGCGATACGAGCCATTGGATGGTTCGTATATATTGGCATCGATACTCGCCCTAAGCACCTTGCAGACTTCTTCCAGCTGTCCCGGCGGGATGGGAATATTTCTCTCCACCCAAACCTTATGGTCTGGCTTCACCGGGAACTTTACTGGCGGGAAGAAATCCGTTCTGAAAGTTCCTCTTTCGCTGTCATCCCATGCTACCGTATTTTCGTGTATAGATAACATATGATGAACCAGCTTCATCTCTTCATCATTCAAGAATCCGTCGTTATGCAGTTCGTCTACAACCGCCTTCCTCTCCGCAGTGTATCTCCCAACGGGAACGAATTCTGGCGGGTGAGGGTCTAGCGGGACGAGGTTCTGCAATGGATCCCCGATGATATTCCTTTCTATCCTGAACTCGGGAGGGAGCGGCTCGAGGACCGGCTTTACTTTTAGCGCTACCGGTTTATACTTCTTCGAGAACACCTCCTTCACCTCGACTTCAGGCGGGTGATCCTCGGGAATGATTTCCTCCATCAAAGCGACTTTCGTCTCATTGTGTTCAAACCCGGGTACTACCCAATCGGCGTAGTCACAGCACTGACAGCGCTCCCCCGCTGAATGACGGGATTGCTCTTGCCTAACCGACTCGATATCGATGCCGGCAGTCATGAACACAGCGGCCGGATCCTTCAGTTTTTCTCTGACTTTGTCCGTTATGTTGGCTACGATAGCCACATAGGATTCGCCGACTTCTTTTCCTCCTGTCAGCTGCTCGTTGTATTCTTGGAATAACTGAGCAGCGGGTTCATCATCAATCTCTGGCATGGCAGCCGCCAGGTAGGCCATTTTCGTCTCGGCCATCGAAAATCCCTCTTCTCCAGACTTCATCAAAGCCCAAATTCTAGGAACATTATTCTCGTCCAGTTCTATCTGAACCGCTAATTCTCCTCGATGGTTAATCAACTCCTCGAATTCTGAAAATTTTGCTCCTCTTGGCTGCTCGGCTGCTCAGCCGGTGATGCGTCGTTCTGGACGCGCCGCACCTGTCGCCGCTGGCCTCTGGGGAAGGTAGGGACGACCACCCGCTTCTGCGTGGAGGGGTCGGTCAAAGTCAGGAACTGGTTCCCGTCAGAGGTATTTTTGATACCGCTGGCGGTCAGGATTTCGAAGGGTCGCCCCAACAGCACCTTGTAGGCCGGGTTTTGTATGACATGCACTTGAAGGTACACCGTCATGTCACCGAACCTGAAGGGGACGTTCCTTGCCAGACCGACTGACTTCTCGGTTTGCCCGTTGGCGCTCATCATGTGGATGCAGTTATCTGGGTCCCAGCTGACTCCTAGTTCGGTGGCTACCGACAGGGCCATGGACACGATCTGCGATCCACCGTCCAGAATACATTCAACTTCAGCGGCGCCGTGAATGAGCGGGAAGACCACTCTCAGGGCCGCTGATTCTCCGGCAGAAGCATTGTCGGAGATGGCGACGAAGACATCCCTTACCGGCTCTCCCTCCACTATCGACTGCCAATATTGGACTACTGGGTCGACGGTGATCAGGGCTCCCGCTGGCATAAGTCCGTCGGCCGCTGTCGCGACCTGAACTATTACCTCGTAAGGTAGGTCCTCTACGGTTACGCTGGAGGACTCGTCATCTTCGTCGGACTCTCTCTCTGCGTGGCTAATCAACTGTTCTAGGGTTACTCGAACAGCGGGCGAGACCCTCTTCTTCGAGAGCAACGCCTTAGCCTGGCGCAGCAACTTCGGGCTGAGGGCGAACAGTCTCCCCAGCGGGAGAGCTATTTCCAGGTTTCCGAAGATCTCCTTTATCAAGGATTCGACCTCCTCATCGTCCTGGTCCTCTACGGGCGCCTTCAACTCGTAGTTCTTTTCGTTGGCCACTAACGGCGGATCTCCCGCCGGCCGAACTCTAGGTTCGTTGGGCCTTTTGGCTGGCTTGACCGGAGGAACGTTCCTATACGGAAGCTCCGGCGGCTGAGCGCCATTTTGTTCTTCTGTCTCCTCCCGCCCTTTCTCCTTGGTTTCAACGATCGCCGGCTGTGCTTCGACAGCGGGCTTTCGCAGCGTCCTCGGCTTGTAGGGCAATTTCGGCATCACAACTTCCATTTTCTTTCCTACAGGCGGGCGTACTTGTCTGTTCTCCGGGGGCTTATCCGCACTGGGTTTCCCCTTTGCCCCCTTCCTCGAACTCTCTAAAAATGCTCTCCTTCGGCGCTGTTCCCCGTTCGGGAGGGACCAGCCCCGTTGGGAGAGCGAGAGTTCGCTGAGACAGCCGCCAGTAGAATCGCAACAGCGTTGGCGTCGAATTGCGGCGGGGGAGGTTGGCTTTGATGAGCCACAAGGGGTGGTTGAACACCCCCTGAACCATGCGACTGGAGTTGCGTCACTTGCCGCTGGAGGTTTACTTGCTCAGCTCGCAAGGAAACCAATTCTTCTTCTCTCGGGTCATAGTAGAATTCCTCGTTCTGGCTGAACGCGGCTTGCGCGGCTTCCAGCTCCTGCTCGTCCATGTCAAGAACGGAGAGCTGAGCGAAGACAGACTGGTAGTTTTGCGCAGCGGCCGTTGGTTGGGCGGCCGGGCGGTACTCCTCTACCTGCTGCTTCTTGGACTTGTGCCCGTCTTTCGGGATAGGTATCCCATCGGGGAAACAGTCTCTGAACCCCACGACCTTCATCTTTCCACTCCCTATGTGGGCTTGCCGGATGAGACACTTATCTCTAAAATGCCCAAACTTGTCGCAATAAAGACACCCCTGATCCGCCAGGTTCCCTTTGAATTGCACGGTAGGCAATCGCGGGTAAGACTGGGAGTCAGCGGCGCCTGGGACTCTGCCCGGTAGGGACTTATAGAAGGACTCTAACTCAGCCATCTTCTTCTTGGTCGCGGCGTCGATCTCTTTTAATTGGGAGGTCTGATTATCCAGCCGCTCCATCATAGTGACGACCGACACCTTAATCGTCTCAAGAAGGGCCTTGTTAGGGTCCTCTTCTTCTTTCTTAATCGCAACGTTCGGATTCGGGAGAATCGACCGCCCGCTCGACGCTCGTCCAGAGCCGCTGGCGCTCTTTGACTTGCTCGAGTAACCTCGATCAGAAGTGCCAAAGAACTCCGAGTTGGCGGTCGAACGTTTCGCGATCTTTTTGGCCTCACTCATGACTTCGGCCAGCGTCCATGAGCGGGCGTCTGGCTCGTCGTCGTCCTCAGCGGGAGGTTTCCTCTCGAGATTCTCCAGGATTCGCTCTTTAAACTCGCGAGTCAATTTGGAGAAGAACATCGGGAGGGCTTCCCGGTGCGAAATCAAGTTCGAATCGAGAAGCTTGTTCGCCTCGACGTTCATGGTTCGCGTGAGGCGCAGGAGCTCGTCCTCATCATCCCGGTCAATCCCCTCTTCAGCGAACTTACGAAGCTGCTTGTGCAATTTCTGCACAGAGCCCTTCTTCTGGTCGACGACTGACGGGTAATTTTCCAGGATTTCTTTCTTAAAGTCGTCGAACGTCTTGGAGAACGAGTCGAACTGCCGCCACTCTTCAGCCGTAGCTTGAGCGGTGTAGCGGCAGACGAACTCGTTCTTCTTGTCGGCCGGCGTCTCATCTAATTCCATCATACGCTCCACATGGTCCAGGAAACGAACGAGTTCCTCCGGCTCATCTTCTTTGAAGAGCGGGGCGTTCCTGTCCCATGGTTCCGGCGCGCGCTTCTTTCCTCGGGCGACAGTATTATTGCCGTCTTCAGCCATTGGATTGTTTGAAGGGGTTGGTGAAGTTTGGAGTAGTGGTGAAGAGACAGACGAGAGAGTCGTTGACGACTGGGTAGCTGCACCGTCGGGCGTAACAGGTCTAGTGCCGGGCGGTTGAGTCGGGGTTTGTTGTTCCAGCGGAGCAGAGGGGCTCAACGACTATTCTCTGCGGGCACGATAAGCTTGTGCTTGGGATCGTCCGCGCAGAGAATAGATTTCCCGGGCGAGAGCAACAGGCGGGAGGGAAGAATCGGCAAGTTCGAGATCGAGAGCAGCAGCAGCGGCGCGTAGGCTAGTGTTGGTAGATCGAGGTTTTGGTGGTGGTACTCTAGCGGATCGTCCTTCTGAAGCCACGTCTCCTCCGAAACTAAATGGCAAAATCTTCTATCGCGGGCCTGGAGCTAAACGGCTCAACGGGCGGGTGTATATTCTATTCTCGAGTCAACCGGCGGATGGTTCGTGCTAGTTTATAGCAGCGTCCACAAGTGATTTCTTTCGACTTGACACAAATAATCTGTCACCCCTCGCGGTGGGCTCCAGATGAAACGGTGCGTGTAGGTGTAGGCGTGAAATATACCGAAATATAAAATCACAAAATCTAATCCAATACGACGTGTGTGTGTGTGTGTTCGGGGTGGCGGGAGCACGTATCGTCCCTCAGAATACTTGGGCAAGCTTCAATCAATCAAGGTCGCTACGTTTGAGCGGGACGAACTACTAGATTGTCTAGCGAGAACGTAGCGGGCCAAACGATTCGCAGCGGGAGAAGCGAAGAGTCACTCTTTCTGAGACTTCGAAATGAGAAATTCTGAGTCTAGCGGGGAGGGTCTCCGTGCCAATAGAAAAGCGTCGCCCGGTAGTGGATCGTCAACCGGGAAGAAGCTTTCTGGATGGCAACCGGCGGGCAGAAGGCGCGGCTCAGCGGGACGGGGTTCTTATTCAACTGGCGCGGCTCTGGCAAGGAGCGGGGCTCTTACGTCGATGGCGCGGACACTAACAGTGGCCGGGGCACTTACACCACTACGCGGCGGCGAGCTCGAACGGGGGTCTTTGAATACCGCGGAACGGCAGGGCACACGGGGCGTCGACGGCGCGGAATCAAGCACGAACGGGGGTCTTTGAATACCGCGGAACTGCAAGAGACGGGGCTTCGTATTTCAGGAGGGCGCGGGCTCAAAGGCTGGCGGGGCTCTCAAAGTTCTGGCGGCTCGGTATGCCACAAGTCTTTCCGTATCACTCGAGTCTCTCTCAGATATCAAGTCTAGTCTCTTTCAAAGCTTCAATTCAAATTCTAGAGTCCGCTACAAACTGCCCTTGTCTACGGGTAGGTAATTGACTGAGTAACAAAAAGTACACCGGGAGATTAAATACATGCAGCGGGAGCAGAAACAACCAAATAAAATCATGATGAGAGACTGTCCAAGTTTGATGCCGCGCCCGCTGGGAACCAATGGTATATTCAGGATTGCGAGTCGTGAGTGAAAAGACTGCCTCCCGGAGAAAGTCCATGCGGGCGGGTGGGTATTGCGCCTTATTGCAGTGCAATGGCGTGCTGGTTGCCATGTCCCCGGGAGGGGACACGAAATTCCTCCTTCATAATATGGTCCCGCCGCTGGTCGAGTTGAAGTCGAAAAGGCTTCCCGCTGAGTAGTTAGTCAACGGCTCGACAGCGGTCAAGTTCGTCTCTTCCTCCATATTCAGAACAGTATAAGTCCCAGGGAAAATAGGGAGAGCCGAGCCGCGTTAGCGGCTCGCCACTCGCCGTTCGGGTTGTCCGCAATCAGCGGGAAATGCCCCCGGCAACTCGCCATGTCCTTCTCATCATTCTGACAGAGCCGCTGGCTGGATAGCCGCTGGCTCCGCGGTGCTCCCGCTGGCAGTCGGTTAAGTCCCGGCTGTCCGTAATCAGCCGGCATGCTCGGTTAGGGCCTGCCGGTGATCCTGTTCGTCGATAGAGTAGTGGCCGCCCTGAGTTCGAAGTTGAACTCAGTATGGTCCCCCGCTAGATCTTCTTCATGTTGGTCGGCGGGTGAGCGCCTAACCTCAGGGAGGTCGGTAGTTCCTCTTAGTCGCCTCCAGCACCTCGAGATAGTAGTTTCCCACCAAGTCCCTTGGCCCGGCAGTTTAGAAATAGTCAGCGGCAGAGTCTCGCACCCATGTTTAGGGAAACGTCGCTAAGCCGCTGCTACCCGTTGGTGTCCCGCCAGCTTGTCGGCTATCCACAGCAATAAGATACTGCCCGCGAGGACGGGCATATCTTCTATTATCCTAACCTCACTTCTCCCGCTGATAGGTCTCGAAAATCGATAAATTCCGAGCATTTCATGCCTAGCCGTATAGCGGCCCTATCACCGACACGCCGTCATCCCAGACGTATCCCGCAGGAGGCGTTTGATGGTCGATCCGTTGACGTTTCTCACATGCGGGTGTTCGGTGCGAAGTGTAGTGCTAAGGTCAACATCATAAATGGTCAGCGTGTGGATGGGGGGAGCAAGTTAGAGAGCCGTACCATTCCCGCGACTTTCATTGGATACGCGACCGGCGCGGGGAATTATATCTTGCTTGACGAGCATGGGAAACAATTTGAGAGCCGTAACGTGGAGTTTGACGAGGGGAAGGCTAACCGCACTGTGGATGAGGAGGAGGATGCGAGGAAGAGAGAAGACGACGTACCCGTGGAGCCGATTTCATCCGCCAGTGCTCGGCGCAACAGTCCGGAGGCTGGACACGACTCTGAGCCAGTTGATGAGCCTGCACCTGCGCCAGCCGAACCTCTGAACGTACCTGCTCCCCCGGCGATGCCACAGCCTGCACCGCCCGCTGCCGAACCTCCTCGTCGTTCCACCCGCACCACAACAGCGACCACTCGTATCACCGAATCACGCGAGGCGGCTGCACGGGAGGACGCCGCGCGGGCTAACCGTGAGGAATGGGCAACTAAATCAACGAAGCCGAGAGCGAATGCAGCCTGGGATGAAATTGTTAGTCTGAACTCGGAGCTTGATGAACACATCTCACACACCTTGATGTCGTATAATCCCGACCGTTTGTACGCGCCGAAACACTTCAGCGAAGCGATGAAGCTTGACGCTGATCGCTGGACTGCGGCAATGGATGTTGAGATGGCTCTTCATGAGAAGAAAGGGACGTGGGAGTTGCAGCGTCCGCCTCCGGGAGCGAATGTCATGGCGTCCAAGTGGGTGTATGATGTGAAGAAAGACGGTGCTGGTAATTGGCTTCGGGACAAGGCTCGTCTCGTCGGAAAAGGGTTTACCCAGGTGCATGGAATCGACTACGAGGAGACGTGGGCCGCTGTTGCTCGTCTCGAGTCTATTCGCATGACCGCTGCCATCACTGCCAAACAAAATCTTCATCTATGGCAGATCGACTTTGAAGCAGCTTACCTGAACAGTGAGACGAAGGAGGAGATCTACATGGAGCAGCCGAGGGGTTATGAGGTGGAAGGAAAAGAGGGATGGGCTTGCCGTTTGAAGAAGACGATTTATGGCACGATGCAAGGCGGAAGGGATTGGGCCGAAACGTTGGGTGGAACCTACACTGATCTGGGGTACGCAGCGTCGAAAGCTGATCCTTGTGTACGCGTCAAGGTCACCAAAAACGGCGGGTATACACTGACTGACACCTACACGGACGACGTCTGGGGTGCATCTTCGTCTCTTGAAGAAGCGGAGCTGCGCAAGGCTGAGTTAGCCGGAATCTGGGACATCAAAGACGTCGGTCATACTCACCGTTTGCTTGGTATGCGCGTCGACCAGGACCTGGAGGCAGGCACTGTCACTCTTTCTCAGCGCGCCTACTTCGAGAAAGTGTTAGCAGATCACCAGCTGGAGAATATTCAACTTCGCACCACACCCCTTCCCGTCGGTATTTCTCTCACATCTGCTATGTGTCCTTCGACCCCCGAGGAACGCGCTGAGATGGTGGGGAAGCCGTACCGAGTTTTGCTTGGGTCGGTGATGTGGGGCCAGCTGGCAACTAGGCCTGATCTTTCCTACGCTGTCAGTCTTCTTTCCCGCTTCCAAACAAATCCCGGCATTGAGCATTGGCGCGCGCTAATGCATACCCTCGGATACATCCGCAACACCCTCCACTTCTCACTCGTCTACTCACGCGACGCTGACCTTAATCCTCTTGGATACGGTGATTCCGACTATGCAAACTGCGTCGACACACGCCGCTCAACTTCTGGATATGTCTTCACCATGGCCGGTGCACCTGTCTGCTGGTCCTCTAAGCGTCAGGCAACCGTTGCGCTATCCACCGTGGAGGCAGAATACATCTCGCTCACACGCACTGCGCAGCAGGCGCGCTGGATCTCTGCCTGGATGGAGGAAGTAAAACAAGACTCACCATCTCCAATTACCTTGTTCTGCGACAATCGTGGTGCTGTGGACTTAACCAAGACCACCAAATCTCACAGTAAAGTCAAGCACATCGATGTTCGCCACCATTACATTCGCGAACTTGTCCAGAACAAGGAAGTGAGGATTGATTTCATCCGTGGCAACGAAAATCCCGCCGATCTATTCACCAAACCTCTTCCCCGCGATGCCCACTACAAGTATCTCGACTTTCTCAACCTTCGTTTCTCCGCGTAGCCGCCGGGTCTGGGGGAGTGTTGTAGTAGGCCCGTCCGGTACGCTCCCCAGGTACCCGTAGTGTTCCGTATTTCCTTTTCTGTCTCATACATATGATGGTTACTATCCGATGCTGCACCTCAGTCGTTTACACCTATCGTGTCCCGACTGAGGTGAGCTACTTACATTCTATCTAGTCTACGGCTTACTTATATCGTACTGTACTATTTCGGTCAATTCGTCTGTCACGCGTCACAGCTCCCTGGATTGACGAATATTTTCGCGCCTGTCACAGGTCACCGGCGGCTCTGACGAATGTGACAAAAAAGTCCCAAAAAGCTTTCAAAATTCTCAATAAAATGCCCAAAAAATCCCGTTTTCCGGCGCGCGCTCAGCGCGCGCATCAGTTGGACCAATTTCCGCGGGAACCCGCGCAGCTCACACGCCATGCCGATTTTTGACGTGATCGCGCAAACTCGTGTTTTGCTTCCGTCTCCCACACTGCCTGTCCTTTCCGCTCCCATCTCTTTCTCCCCAACAACTTGCTCAGCCCTCCTACTACCTCGTACATGAATTATCTACACCTTCGGCTCCGCCGTATCTTTGCCTTGTGCATTGACATGTCTCCAAAAACCAGCATATAAAGTGTTCGCACGGCGCTTGCGCTTACCCGGCACCTCCTCAGGCAACACAACCTCAGCATCCGCATCGTCAGCCTCTCCAAACGAACCGAGTCCAGCCTCAGAGTCCGTCTGAGTCTTAAGCTTCCGATTTGACCGTGTTTTCTTCGTGACGACGTGATCGATAACCTCGCGCGTAGGGATCTCTGAGTCGTCTTCACCGAGTTCTTCATCCTCGTGAGGCTCGATATCCTCAGCAACCTCCTCCTCATCACCCGGGCAGTAGTCGCGAGTCGATTTGTTTAGTAAGTCATCCCACAGCTTGGGGTTGTCGTGTCGCAGGTTGACGAGTCGATCGTTAGTGTCGAGCGAGGTCATGCACTCATATGAAAGGTTTAGTCCACCACGAATCGGACACATCGCCCACGCCTGGGAGATTTGTATGAGTAGAGCAATTGTCCGAGGTATGTCCCTACCTTCAGAATCAGTTCCTTGTTCTGAGTTGCTTTGTATCCTTCCCAGATCCATCCAACACTCGCGTCGCGCAATACCGGTTTCGAGGTGTCAAGATCCAAGCCTTCTCCTTTACGACGTTGCTCCAGGAGAGTGTCGACAAGCCAGGAATGGTAAGCTACCTTGACAGCGTGTTTGAATGGCCGATTAATACCCACATCCAGAGGCTGTCCCACACCGGTGCAACCGCCGGGAACGAAGTCGACAATAATGTTCTTGTGATTCTCTTTCATGTAGTCCAAGAATGCGGCAGATCGGTGAACAGACCAAACATCAATGATGAGGAGTGCGACGCGCCGCGAGTCCCACCCGTGCTCGGCCTTCATTCGGTCGAGAAACGGAATGAGTACGTCTTCAATCCACTCCCGCATCGTCTTCTGAGATGACCAGTGATTCTGGACTTTGCCGGAGAAGACAAAACGGAATTGCGCGGCATCGCAATCGGCCTTGTGGTTCGTTGCCGTAGCTTTGGGAACACTTCGCGGTGACTTCCCGTCATAGACGCATTGCGTCGGAAGCTGTTCGCCAGCGGCATTCACCGCGAGGAGTGCGGTAAATGCCCGCTTTTCCTCGTTTCCGACGAGTGCAACCTGCTTTGACCCACGAGGTGCGTAAGTCATCTTCGATCCCGGTAAATAGATCACTCCAGTCTGGTCTGCGTTAATGACGAGCTCCGCAGGGATTCGATGCTCTTTGATCAGGTACGCGCGACGGAGGAACGCGTTCTCACACTGTTCCTCCGCGTTAGCAGGTAATTTCTGCGCGGCCTTTGTACCCTTTCGCATTGACCACGCTAATGTTTTGTCCAGGAACTTCCTGCAGAACGAATCCGAGACACGGAAATACGACCCATCTTTGAAACGATGCTCAAAGAGCTCCGGTGCGCGTTCAGTGATGATTGCAATGATGAGACATCGCGCCACCGCCAATGATAAAGGCGCACCCGCCACGCGCAAGTCCGTAAGCTGTGCGATGATGTCTTCAACAATCTCCGGGTGAGCGCTCTACAAATTTCTATCAGTCTCATTCGTGCTCGAACAACTATTCTTACCAGAATGCCGCGTGGACCCCCTTTATTGTGGCCGGGAATGTTGCCGGTGTCGGCGCGCGCAAGGACACTCGGCTTCCACTGGTTGAAGCCTCCGACATTCTCAATCCAGCCCCTCACCGTCGACGGCGTCAAGTGCTGGAAAAAATCGTGATTGACGCGCTGGAGCTCCCTCGCAATATCTGTCGCACCCCACCCAACTTTTCTCTGCGCCGCTGTGATGGAAGACCAGGCGAACGGTGTCATCCAATTTATGTACGTGGCCCGTCGCTCTCCTGTTCTCTTTTTGCGGCCAGCAGGATGACGAGTTTTTTCTTTGATGCGTTTAGTGATTTCGCGAGCGGGGCGGGACGCCTCCGCAATCTCGTGACGGGAAGCAGTCTCCCGGTATCGCAGATCCACCTAAGAACAGTCAGTTAGCTTTGCGATACGTCTCAGATATTTAGGACTGACCTTCCGCTTCTTTCCTCCCCCGTTCAGCTGCTCCCTTGCCAGCCGCTTCTTCTCCCGGCATCGATGCTGCCGCTCATTCTGACCATCCTTCCGCCTCTTCTCTTGTGCCCTCTTCTCACGACGCTCCCGTATAGCACGCTCTTCAGCTTTATCACGGCGCTCATCCGCCTCCGCAGCAAATACGTCTTCCTTCTCCTGCTGCGTCAACACCTTCACCTTTGCCCATCCAGACATGCGAAACAGCGCCGGCACTTTAGAAGGTGAGCCCTTTTTCAGTATGCCCATCGCGCTGCTCGTTGCGCTCCTAATTTTTTCTTTTAGTTTCTTTTTAACCGGGCTCGCATGCGGTGTGTCCGTCGCTCGCTCCGAGTGAGTTCGCTTTTGCGGTGGCGGGGTTATAGGCCGGATATCGTCGTGGCTCTGGGAGGGAGTCGCAATTGTGAGCGGAAATTCCTCTTCACCCGAATCTGAGTCGAGCTGACTGTGATTGTGGACCGTAGACGTGCCCTGCGGTGATGACAGACGAACATGGTGCGAGTGCGGGGGGTGGGAACGGAGTGGGGAGGGAGACCTATCCGAGCTGGAGTCGTTGCTCGAGCCGGAGTCTGAATCATCTGGTGCGGATTCAGAGTAGACGGAACCCACAGGTGAGTCCGTCCTTGGAGCGTACTCTTCAATCTCCACCTCATCGTCGACATCTATCTCGTTGGCAAGGCTGTTCATGCCCAACCAGTGCCGAAATGTGAAGTCGTAATCACGGGCATCGTCCGCAAAATTACCACCGTTCTACGCAACATTAGTTATTGGTGGTAAATCTTGTGAGTGTGAATCATACCTTCTGCCGATGACGCTTAACGATGCGCAGAAACATTTTGATACGCTCTTCCACCATGGAAGCAGCTGTACATTCGGGAAGGGGGAAGCGCTCGGGATCAAACCAATGCGCCAGGGCAGAATGTGCGAGGATCCCGCACGAGTGCGCGTCATTCTGCTTCGCCACTGGTACATCAATCCACTTGAACTTCGCTCCCAGATGCTCGTACAGCCACCAATCAAGGTGTCTACGAAGCCCCGCAGGCACCTTCCCCCCAAATCCATCCCCATACCCGACCATCTTCTTTTCGCAGTCAACAGTGAGCGCAACCCAATGGTTTTCATTCTGATTGACAATCGTGCCTAGACGGAGCCGACTTCCTGTCGCAAATGCGATGCCAAGTCGTCGAAGCCATCCAAATTGAGTAGCCGCTCGGTACGTTGTGGGATTTGCATATGCGAGGGCGAGAGCTTGCGCAAAGTAGGTTGTTTGAATGCAGCTCGTGCTTCCGTCGCTAATTCCGAGGTCAGCCGCCAAAAGCTCGAGCATTTGATCCTCGTGGTCAGTTTGCAGCCAGTCCTTCGTGAACCATCGAGCAAGTCCGTCTACAGCACCTCCGGCTCTGAATCCCTCCACCCCGCCATCCCATGGTAGCACTTCCAGCGCAGCAAGAGATGCTTGGATATTAGCAGCAGCGTCACTGCTGGTCGCAGGCTTTTCGAGTGCTTCATGTAGGGGGTCAAGTGCAGCACGCCACAGACTCTTTGCCTCGCGAACACGCTCAAGAATGGACCAGATTGTGGCTAGCCAGAGCGGATAGCGGTCCGCTTTATCGCGATGTGCCGGGGAATGAATGAGGACAATTGACTTCATTTCCGGGTCCTCCAGTATTGCACGGCCAAGGTCCTTCACGACAATCGACGGTGGAATCACAATTTCGGCAACATTGAACGTCCCAACGGTAGGAAGGTCTTCTGAAAGGTAATCGGAGGCGTCAGGAAAGACGGTGGATTTGCGCTGGGGTGGGAGGGTAAATTTGATGAGTTTGGATACTGGGAGACTCTTTGGAGGTAGGAACAGCTTCTCCGGTCCATCCGGGATGGTGAAAACGCCTGGACGACTGCTCATCGCAGCGAGAGTGCTCGGGGAAGGTGCGCAGAAAATTGCTTAGATAATTTGATTGATTTACACTGCTTTTGGCTCTATCTGGACATTTTTTGACTCTGTTTGTCCGTTTACACCTGTTTTATCTTTCTATGTACTGGTACACTGTTTCTGAGCATGTTTGAGGGGAGTAGCTAGTATTTTCGAGCATTGACGAATATTTTTGGAGTGTCACGCTCGGTCCGGCCCATTGACGAACTTCGGATTTCGTTTCAAGGTGTCACAGGTCACAGGCCGGGCGAATTGACCGAAATAGTACAGTACTCTAGCTCTTACCCTTTTGTTCTTACTTTAGGTATTGTACCGACTCAATACAGTCGTTTACACCTATCGTGTCCCGACTGAGCTCTTACCCTTTTGTTCTTACTTTACAGAACAACTTTATTCGCCTACTGACCCGTCCTCAGCTGCTTAACCGCGTCGATAATGCTCGAATCGCGGCTTCTCGGCTCCAATTCTTTCAAATTGCTTTCAAAGTTCAATTCTCGAATGACTGACTTAAATCTTGAAGGGCGGGAGATGGCGCCGATGTCATTACCGCTGTTGATATGACCTCGAGGCAAGGCCGCCCGCACAGGTATACACAGCGTCGGAAATTAAATTGAAGTACAAGCTGTATCGAGCCTATACCGCACTCGCACTCGCTCTTTGCTCCCTCCCTTGTCTTCGCACCTCTGCGGCAGATGACCAGTCCTGTTATTGAGAACTCGGAACTCGTCGAGCTTGTCATGGACTCAAGGTTGACGGGGTACTTTGCAGGTGTGAAGTGGCATCCGCTCTATTTTGAGGGATAACAGATCGTTCTCTTCAGCGGCCGCTGTCTCTATACTAATGTGGGTCAGCAATAACCACTCGAATTCTCTTTGGCTAAACAGACAACCAACAGATACGACCACGTCGCCTGTTTTCCCAGAGAAGTACGCTACGCAATCCTCGCATGTACGACGTGTGATGAAGGAGTTTTCCTAGCTGGAATTAATTTGGAGCAGTCGATGGAGGCTCGCAAAAATTATATATGTGCGTGCTTATCACCACACTGTACACCTCACCCTCACATACGGACAGCTATGGAACCGTTATTTCTCTCTGATCGCGATAAGGTATAACGATCCTATTGTTCCCCAGAACTTACCGGTTGACTCACGATCTGATAGTCTCAATGCAAGCGGTACGCACGCCTCAGGAATTGTGGCTTGATCAGACGAATCTGACGTCGATGATCCTCGATTTGCCCAGTCATCGTCAGGGAAATACCGTCCGCCAACGTGCGTCTTGAATTTAATTCAGTTCCCCTGCTTGTGCTGATTGGTTCTCTTTGGTTCTCTCTCTAGGCGTATGTCTGCACCTTGATCTAGCTCGAAGCTTACCTTTCGTTGGAAGGTGTATCGATTGGCTGAAGGTAAGTTACTCGTGATCTCCGAACCGCGACATTCATCCCGCGTTGCTCTTATTTTCTAGGTTCAAGGTATAACATCCACCGTCTTAATCGGCACTGTCGATTTTGTTCTGATGGTAAGTGAACGCGCTCAATCGTAATTGTGGAAATCAAAATTGACTCCACCTTCGCAGTTGAGGTATTCACCAAACATATTCCGGTCATATTTGGCATTGACTCCCGCTCACAGAGTATGGATCCTATACGGCCGACCCACATCATTGATTTGGATATTCCTTCTTCTCGGTATTGGTGCGTTCGCTTTCCGGCTCTCTATACTATGTCAACTCTGACCGGTCATTCAGCGGAAATATCCACGATGTAGGTTTCTTATCTCCCTCACATCAGCCGAACTGAATCTGTCCCCCACACAAGGGTCGCGGTAGATTTCGTCGCATACGCGCAAATGAAAGGCACGCGTGCCACTGTTTCTTATGTTATCTATTTTTTCTGACAGTGAATTGACTCGCGCAGAATACGTACATTTAGGGTACGCCTTGAAGGCTGTCTGAAACTCGTTCATCTGACCCTCAGCCCCCGCCTCACACAGTCCTATGTTAAGCGGGTGCTATGCATACAGTAAGTCTCCCTTCGGGTCTTCATTCTTTCCCTTTCCCCAACTGAACTCATTAAATGCGTATATTAGACGTCCCCCGCCTCCTCACCCTCTACGCTGTCGCGCCCCTCCTCGTAACATTCATCATGTTCGCCATGACGGTGTACAAGTGCCTGCTCACTATACGCTCTACCGAGATCAACACCAACACGTCGGTGTGGAAGTTATTCTTGAGAGATGGAGTATTGTGGTTTCTTGCTGTCTTTGGTGTGTACTTAAGTTCAGTATGAGGAGAGAGGCTGACGAGGCTGCAGCCGCGGCAGGTGCGGCGCTTTTGATTTGGATGATGCGGAGGGAGACGTTGAAGCAGCTGCTTGTCGTGTATGTTTCCTTTTCATTTGAGTCGTTGGCATTTCAACATATCACTCTACTTCATTCCAGACCCGCCCTCGTGTAAGCGAATTGAATTTCTTGCTTCGGATTATTCTCCAACTATCGCCTCGAGCAGGGTATATTCAACCGTAGCTTCCCGCACGCTTTTGAACATCAAAGCAATTATGGCTGAAAGCGCAGAATCGGGATCCGAGACGAATCCGTCAGAGATTGTCTTTTTGCCGATTGACTCTTCTGCTGCATGAATACTCAAAGGGTAATTGTAGATGTAATATTGTAATAATATGAGACGGACTCCACCCCTCGGACTGCAGGGAATTCATCGAATTGGGTATTACAAACTACTAATCCAGTTTTATAGGGCACGTATCATACGACGCAAAACTCGAAATCATTCCGCGCGGCACTTAGAAGACCAATCTCATGCCCGCAACCATAGCCCCAACCGACGCAGCGAACATCCAAGCCAACGAAACAGGGCTGCCGTGCATAGAAGCGGCGCCTCCTGTGTTACCCGAACCATTCCCACTGCTACTATTTCCGCCACTGTTACCGTTTCCGGAAGACCCACCGCCTCCTCCACCGGCAGCCGCACCGACGGTGAAGATCGGGATGGCAGTACCAGTGAATGTCGTCGTGAACACACTCTCAATGCCCATGATACAATCCGCATGGCCCTTCCCATCCAAAGAGCAGGTTTCGTGCAGCTCTGCGTTCCGCCACACGGTGGCGCCTTGGACGATGGTTTCTGGAAATCGTCGAGTGAGATGAGGATGGATGGATGGGATGAGCGAATGAAGGAATAAACACACGAGTGAAGGTATCAGTCTCCCCGTTGATCCCCACGACTTGTTGGAGGATGTAAGTCGTCGCGCCGTCAGATGAGTCGACGCCGCCGACGCTGACGGAAGCGGTGGCGGTTACAGAGAAGCTCGTGTCGATTTCGGTGGGAAGGGAGAAACTGCCGGAGATGTCAGGGGTGTCTGTGGGAACGGGTTGAACGAGGGTAACGGCCGCGTTGGCGCCTTTAGAAGGCACTACGTGAGTGAATCGAGACGAGACGAGGACAGTTGAAGACGCACCGACGACTGAGACAACGATTGAGAGAGCGGAAGAAAACTTCATGGTTTGGCAGCGGAAAAAGATAAGGAGGGTGTGTCGTTAACAAATCGATTTTGTCGGCTCTAGTGAGTATTTTATACAGGAATAGGAGAATCAATCAGCGAGACGGATTGACGTCTGTCGAACGGATGGTCAGGGGGAAAACGAAATTTCGAAATTTGATTCTTGTCAGAATATAATCCAATGTTGTACTTGAACTTGCATAGCCAAGAGCTTGGCGATGTGCGGCGGTGTTTCTGGCTCCTGTTCCAATTCCCTAACAGCATAGAACCTTTGAGTTGTGGGACGGCTGCTGTCCTGAGTGTCACCACAGTGCTGTGGACCCTTCGACGTGAATCACGTGATAGTACTACCGTGACTTACTACTATGACGAAGCGAGTGTCAGGGAAGGAGGATTTCAAGAAAAATGGCCGGCAGCCTTACCTAGCCTACTCGTTCATAGGAGACGAACATCTTAAATGGTTGAACTCTTCAAAGTTCATTCAACTTCAAATCAGTAATGTTTGATTTCGGCTCTTCGGATACCGAGTCGCCGGAGGGTGCCGATATCTGGCTACAGCCTTGCCACGTGTCAGCCAAACAATACGTTCACCTTGTCTCCAACCACCGTGACAATAACCAATGGAAGGTCTAAACTCGCTAAATGTTCAAGGGCTTCTTGGACAAATCAATGAATATCTCAAAACCGCAACCCCGGATCTCTTGTCTTGCGCTTTGGTGGCTCAGTAGTCAGGAATCGGAGTCAGGATGAGTCCCTACATTTTCGTTGCGTCACCTTCCTCAAGGCTCAGGCTGAGGCTTCCTCTAGATCTTACTTGTGGTACAAACAAACCAAATCCTGTTTTACATCAAGTACCCTCGCCGCAACTTTTATTCTGCCGCTGTCCCAGAAGATTCAGTCCATCTAGGCAAGCAAAGGGACGCATTCGCAGTCATCGAAAGGCCTGTCCTTGTGCGCGTATGGGATTTCACACATCCGATGCACCTCTTTTTCAACATTCAGAAACATGTTCACCTGGGCGAAGCGTACAGGCGCATCTCCTGCCTCTGCTGTCAGCTATTCGTTGATCTAAAGTACAACAAGACGCACCCCATCGATACCAGTAGAACCTCTTGGGATCACTTGCAAGCTCATGCAAAAACACCGTCATCTCGGGCGTCCGAAATCGCTCCACCTTGACCAAATCAAAGTTCGTCTCGTACGAGGGGAAGTTTACGCCTTCACCGAATTTCAGACGCCATTTCCTATTCGGCGGCCACTGCAGCCCATTATGCTGCAGCATGCTCTCCACAACCGGGTGCCTCTCTGCATAATTGCTAACAAACGGCCAGATTCCTTCGGTTACCCAACCCATGTCGGGTGGGTCGTCTCTGAAGGCATAGGATTTGTTGTTGATGTGCATGTATTCGAAGGGATCAAAACATGCTGGTTCCCTGACGTACGAGTCGTCATCCAGGCGGAAAAAGTAGGTTAGATCCCGGATGCTTGGATGGTAGAAGATTTTGTAGGAGAAGAAGGCACACATGTGGTGGTATGCTGCAATTAACGACGTTCCTTTCAACTGTGCGTTTAAAACATTTGTGTTGACGGACTCACCAGGCCACTCTCCGCCCCAAATTGGACCGTCAGCAACGCCGTCCATCGGAATTCCTTCTGGGAGTTCGTGGTGCGTTGTAATGAACTGGATACGCGACAGCAGACTTTGTATCTGCTCCGATTTCAAGCCGTGCTTGTTCGCGGATTCTTGGAGCTGATCGAGAAAGTCTTCCTGACTCTCAAGGGCACTGTATGCTCCTGCGTGAAGCAGTAAGATAGGCCACCGATACCGCCAGGGAATATTTTTCTCCATGAGCGGTATTGACTGCAGGAGTCTCTCTGGACTTCGTGGGCCTGGCATGACGGAAACGAGGTACACTATGGCGGCGGTGTATGGTGGAGAATCCGCGAATTTGGCGGGGACCTGAGGCGTGAGGGCGAGTATGGTTTCGTGCGAATGCACGAGGTAGAGAAGAATCGCCGTCGCTGCAACCAATATCGCCAGAAATCTCTTCGAGACAGACATGGTGAGCGGAATGAGAGAGCGGAAGGAAGGGGCGTCAGTGTACTCGAGTAATCGACAAGAGTTCCTTGAAGTCGTGCTCGCTGTCAATCATCAGCTCGACCAGGCCCATGTCTCACGTCCTCTGAATATAGGTGTGACTGGGACATAGAGCGGTATTTCAAAAACTCAAGAGCGGGTCAAGTAAAATCGAAATGCAAACACAGAATGGTCTGCAAAGAGAATCTGAATCGCCCAAAGTATTCTCGAATTCGAACTCTGCATTATACCAACCATCATGATTACCTTTTTTTTTTTTCCTTCGTCACCTTGTCAGTGTGTTTCTTGGAACCATCACGTCCCGTTCAATCTTCGGATGACAGGTTTCTCCGGGTTCTCCTTGATAAAGGTTCCGATATCATAGTTCAAAGAAATACCTCGATCTCATCTATATTGTAAGGCTCGGCAGAAAATCATTTGTAGGTTATCCAATGCATACGAAGATCGTGTCAATTGTTCAGCTGGGCCAGTTCCGCTACGAGTTTCGCCCATGAACATAGGATTTTACCCCGCACTTCCCGAGGTCTGGCGTATTTAGACCCTCAATTTGACAGATGTAAGTCCCGGACCCCCGCCGTACATCACGCTACTCCAACATGTTCGTCGTCCGCCAGCTAGATTTCGGCCATCCCGGGGAACGAGCAATTATACGCTCGTCGGCGGATCAGCGTCAAGGCTGAACGACCTGTCACCACCGGACGTCTCTGCGAGGCTGATTATCGCTTGGTCGGCTGTAGCAAGTGCTCGACAACAGGTGGGCTTTGCGATTAAATAGCGCAGCCGAGTCAATCGGGGCGCGATGTGATGGCGGGTACCCGCGAAACGGTTCTCTTGATCTCATATAATCAGTCCTGATTGTTTGAGGTGAGATTGCATGAGCATGTCCTTGACTAGATAATACGAGCAGGCAGTCAGTCAACTAGCCGTTGAGCCAAGACAGAGAAGAGGGAAACGTGTCGGGATTAAGATGACGCACTCCCAAGAAGGACATATTGCGTTGATTTCGTGTCCTGTAAACCGTTATATTGATATTGATAGCCTGACATACGGAGAATGAAAAACTTACGACCGCATTCGTGAGATGACAGTATAATCCTCTGGGAACGGGTGATACGTCTTTCGAGATGGCAACTAGAGCACACCATATAAACCCTGTCAGTCATTTCGGAGCATGGACCGCGCGCACCGAATTGTTTCCGCATATCTAAAAAAGGCTGTCAGTACTCAAGTCAAAAATGCACCGCGGCCGAACGACTTACACCGCGTCGTGCTATCCATGTCGTTCGGACGCCGCCCGTAGCTTGCGACAAAGTCAGCAAATCGGATGCCCGAGGTAAGCTTGGCTTGTAGAATATCGATTTTGTTGAGGAATAGGATGAAATTGGTGTCTTGGAGGAGTTTATTGGATACGACGGACGTCCATAGCGCAACAGAATCAGCCTGGATATGAAATCATTATTTCAATCCGAAAATGAACTATGAATAGAAGGAATGGAGCGCACCAGTCGGTTCACCTCCGGCTCTTCTTCTAACGTCTGGTCGAAGGCGGATATCGGAGCGAGGAAAATGATGCAGTTCATATCATCGAAATAGGGTGCCCATTTAGCTGAAGATGACGTGAGTCATGTCGACGCGCATCCCAAATTTCCTTACCGCGCTAAAGAAGGAGGAACAAATGAGTTTGAGAGGGTTCAATCAAAGCGACGGAAACGCACTAATGACCGCTGTCCGCCAACGTCGAAGATACGGAATTCGCGGGTTATGCTACCGTCTATGGGGATGGGCTCGGTCAGTGATAAGGCTCGAAATAGGTTCGAATAGAGCCATACTGGGATCCGTAAGCATCATGCGATGTTCAGCCACTCCCTGTAACCCTTCAACACGAGGCATCAGAACCGCTCGAATGGCGTACCAGTGTCTTGAGTCGGGCACGAAGAATGTGGTCTATGAAAGATAAGCACCAATTTCATCACGCGCGGGAGCGCAATAGACGCACCATCGGTGGGTACGTATCTCTGGGAGGTCACAACGTCCAACTCATCTAGAAAACTGTGGCATGAAAGATGAGATTAGATCAGTCAGTCGTGTAAGAGTAGACGGGAAGAAATTAACGTACAATCCTCCCGACTCCTGTAACCGGATACCCTGCCGTTCCAAAATCGCATGAACCGTCGGATGTGCCCACAGCTTTCGGAGATCATCCGCCCGTTCGTGTAACAGCACCCCCGGATCCTCCGCATCGTCCCAGTCCACCACATCGTCCGTGGAAAAGCTATCCCGATTCGAGCCGTCCCGCATGAACGCTGTTTTCCACGCGACGTTGGAGTTCACCGCGAGTTCCTTGCCGCCTGCGCGGCGGCGGAATATTGAGAGGAGGGGAGGGGGGCGGAGGGAGCTTGGTGTGGGTGCGTCTTCGGAGGAGGATGAGGATGAGGAGTCAGGGGTGGCGAGACGGCGGGAGAGGGTGTCGTGGAGTTCGAGGAGGGGGTAGAGATGTATGCGGAGCGCAAGGAGGTCGGGGTCGGGGCGGAGGGAGTCGCGGGAGGAGTAGCTCGAGCGCGGACTTGGTTGGTCTGGGCTGCTTGAGGCGAGGGAGATGGCGTCAAGGATAATGCGTACGGAGCGGAGGACCTGATGAACCATGAGTTAGGATAGCGAAAAAAGGAAATCGAACGGTCTTCACGTTAAGTTGTATTATTGCGCGCCAGGAAGCTCGCTCAGTTCGGAAAGCCTGAGAGATTAATTAGAGGACCAATCCTGCATGACCAGCCAAGCAACTTGCCTTTGGCTCACACATGAGTTGGAAGTCTGTCCCAAAATTAGTCTTATACTATGCTAGAGCGAATGAGCGCACTTTTCAGAGTCGTTGATTTGCCTTCGGGGAGTCAACAAGCCTCTCCATAGTCAGCAGCCTTATGCTCATGGTCCATACCTGATTCACTTTGGCCTGAATGAGAACAATCAGGCAACATTCAATGCACGAGTGCAGTACAATGCGCACCGAGAAGCAGAATCTTCACTGGCTTTGGCTGCCGCTTCGCCTGCTGGCGTTCTCGACTGAGCATATCATCGATGTCGTCGGAGACCTGCTTCGCCGCCTGCTCACGAAGGACTCTACTCTGCCGTTCGTCGGTGGACTCGTCTCTGGGCGGGGCAATCGCGGCAGCGAGGGGGTCGACGTCCGCTGAAGGCATGCGGGTGGGTGGTGGTAGTCAGAACGGAGGCAAATGATTAGCTACGAGTAACGAGTTTGACGGGTGACTTGTTGGTGGGCATGATATGAGCTTGCCGCTATTATGCGAATTTGCCGTAGCAAAGATGGATCCCCATTGGGAAGGGATCCTGTTAGTCCCGCATTTGGCTGTGCGCCGTGGTGACAACGGACGCAGCAATACGACGTCCACATTGGTGGCATACTGCGTGCTGAACGGCGCATGCGGGGAGCGCAAAAATACGCTTGATTTCTTCGTGAGTCGACGTCCGAAAATTCATGAAAAAACGATATAAAATGTGGATAAAATGAATTTCAATTGACAAAATTCAGCTCGGACGTGGAGCAGTCAGTAGAGGCTGAGTATATCCAACGGTTTCCACCGGTCAACTCGTGGTGGAATGAAATCGCGCCGGACAGTCTATTTTCCGGCAGAAGTGGTATTCGGGCAATATTGGATGCTTCTGTGGGACAAGCGAGACGTCGGAGGACGCTGCCGCGACGATACGCTTTGCCGTCTGCATTCTTTCGGTTTTGTGTCTGAGAAATGTGTGAAGAGAAAGCCTACTGAGGTTATATTAACTGCGGGAAGCAGCTCCGAAAAAGGATAGATGTGGGGGTACGGCGATCAATATGTCCTGTCGGCGAGTCGACACAAGTCCGGCGAAGTGATTTTCCGAGAATAAAGAGCTGAATATTGAGCCAGGATAATCCGACGGCCAGAAGCTGCAAAGGAAAGAAAAAGTCCTTTACGAGCTCGAAGACCAGGCGCAATAAAATTTAGATACCTCTGCGAATCGAGCAGGGATGGAAAGAGTCGGACCATTCTTTTTTCTTTTTCGCCTGCATACCGTCTCTTTTCCGAGACTCAGATCACCGATTGGTTACAGGGGTTGAGTTCGACGCGCTTAGCCTTGGGAACCAGCTCTCACTGCTGTACTCATAGCACAGAGGAAAACGATCTGAAAAACACGGCCGAAGCGTTCAGCTGCCATGAGGCGGCTCCAGCGCAGAGAACCAATTCGGTGCCCCGAGAATAACAGTGCAAGCTGGTGCGAGGGCGTCGTGCTGGTGAGGAAGAAAAAAGGGGAACATCGCGATCATGACAGCGTGAGAACTTGCCAGATCACCAAAAACGGTCACACGCGTTCTTTGATCCTTACCACCACGATGTTGCGTTGGCACTGCTCATACTCTCGATGCCACGAAGAAGGTTGGCTCATTATATGCAACTGGAACAGTCAAATCTTCCTTTCCCCAATTTTCTGCGCAAAATCTTTCCACCCGGCTTCAACACTGGCAGCCCACCTTGTGTTTTGACTTTTTTTTCTTCGTTACTGTAAATTCTTTCAAGGTGCTAGCGACTCCGAGTCGGCGACTTTCCGCAAGCTCGACCTCATACCCCAGCACAAGCGGTATATTTCCTTGGCGGTATACTCCCTCACCTACGGGGAGCCGAATCAAAGGTAAAGCAATTGATGACTCTGTATACTTACTATATCCTCAGTCGTGTCGGGGACGAGGACAGTGTCGGACTCGGAGACGCCCTACTGACCAAGTCGAGTCATCTCTCGCATTAACTACACCCTTGATGCTTCCACGTTCGAAGATGAGTCGAATTTGCCCTGTCTCGTCGAATAGATTTCGCCGTGATAATGCCTACGAATATCCTGCTCATGTTCCACTGGTACGTCTTCCTCTACTACTGTACAATTACGTTCAAATCGTTAATCACGCGTCACACCCACCTCTGTCGAACCGAATTTTTGCGCTGTGTCACGCCTCACACAGGCCATTGTCGAATGGGCAGCTCGGTTCGCAAAATTCCTCCAAAATGGGGATTTTGCTCGAAAAATCGCTTTCCTAGTAGCATGGGCCCTCTGGTGTGCTTCCTCAACTTCTTATGTTCAATTTCTTCTAGATTCTCTAATTGGAGTGATTTTCAACCGAAATCTCGGCCTGAAATGCGGTTGTTTTGCTCAAGGTATAAACTGCCTCTACCGCATTCCCATTCCTTACGGAAAAAATCCAGACTCACTCACTATAAATGTTTCCAGGCTCCTCCTCACGAGACTGGGGGTTGTCGAAAATTTGCGCCCTGTCACGCCACGCCAGGACCTCTGTCGAAATGTCGAATTGGTTCAGGCGCGTCACGCATCACCCCCCATGTCGATTTGAACGTAATTGTACAGTAGTACAATCCCACTGGCACCCTTTCTGCCATCTGTTCTAACTCAACTCGGAATCAGATTCTCCCAGCCGGGCGGATATAATGAAATAATGAAGACGCCGCGACGTCCCCATCCACATCCGTACTTATGACCGTCAGACGACCGAGGCTGATTGAGACCCAGTCAGGAAATTGATTTCTCGTCGGCTCGACGATTGGTGTTCAGCGCAACTTGAAGTGGAACAATGTAAGATATCGGTTGTATTAATACACACAGGAAGAATATAAGTACATTATTTCATAGTCCTTCAACGTCTCTGCAAGTTCACTGCAGTCATGTTTAACATCGTGTCTTCAACGACTTTGCCTTTGCGGCCAGGCTCAGATTAACCAAGCCGCAATCATCGCAAACAGCGCTCCGCCCGTTCCTCCAGCAATCACGACTTTCCCCTTCGCAGCTGCTCCAGTCGAGGGACTGCTCGATGGTGCGGGATTGCTGGAGCTGGGAGGTGGGATGGTTGCCGAAGGAGATGAAACAGGGCCAGGGCCGGTTGACAACGATGAAATGCTGAGAGGAGGCGGCACGATAGTGGCGCTATCGGAATTCGAGCCGGTCGAGATGCTTTGCACGCCGCTTGAGGCGGACACTGCAACTGATCCAGACGCCACTAGAACGACAAAGCATCGTCAAGACTCCGAAGTGATTACCACGAGGACAGAACAGACAGACGCACCTGCATCGCACATATCGCTCAAAATCTCCCCGATGCGTTCCTGTATGTCAGGCGAGCAAGATACCGTCCCCGAGCAGTCCACAACGATCGGAGCGAAAGTCGCAGTGTTGCAGATACAGTCGGTATCCGAGCTATTTCGCAGCGATGATCATGAGCGCCGCGCGTTCTTTTATGCTGTAGGAAGAGGAATAGGAAGAATGCTCATTACTCACATATCGCACCCGAGCTGCGTCGCGGCCTGTTGTGCGCATCCGAGCGCACAATCCGGGAGATTCGATATTTGGGCCAGCACGGGCGAGGTGAAGAGGAGGATGGCGAGGAAAATGGATAGATGAGACATTTCTTTCGTGGTTTGCGTTGGGAGGTGGTGGTAGGAGGTGAAGAGTGGCTGCGCCAAGGTTGCGCTCCGCGTGTTTGAACTCCGCATGACGTCACGTCACGGTCAGATCACAAGATCAATGACGCGATCACATGATCTAATATATATCTTTTGTCGCGCTCTGTGTCTTCCAAAGTACTCATCGGCTCTGGTGCAGGCGAGAGGGCAAATCAAAAGGTAGTCCAGGATTCGTCCTTATACACGAGCCTTAGCCTAAGTCTGAATCCAGCATGAGTCGGAGTCGTTCGAAGGCTCCGAGACCGGACTTGATTACTTAATTACTAGCTACCTTGAAGGAGCGGTTTGCCTATTAATATTGTCAACACCCTAATTATCATACCCGAAATTTATTGGGGAAAGTTTGCGTGCGTTATTTTACAGGAAGAAGACAGAGGAATCTTGGATAATTACGAATCATCAAACATTATGTGGATATTCAGTTAACGCCCTGCAGTGAGGTCCTTCAAAATGGGCAAGATGGGCAAGAATAGTCAGAGAGAAACATTTCTGATCCTGTGTGAGAGACATGACTTACCAGCCACCTTTCGTTCGACATGCTCGGATCTTCGAACTAGGGGTTAGGGTTAGGGTTAGGGTCTTGATCGGCCGTTGCCTCTTGCTCTTGACCGTCACCTGGGGCGACCATGGTTACTTTCGAGGAGCTGGGAGAGGATATCGTACTCCTCATACTCACCTCATGTGACGTCTCAACTGTACTAATCGTGGGCGAGGTCAGTTAGGGCTGGGCTTTCTTTTCGGCGCCCTCAAAAAAATTCTAAAATTGATCTGGACTCTAGGTCAATCGAGCTCTTCGTGTATGGTCTCTTCGAAAGCAGCTCTGGATTTCTCTGGTCGAAGAGCTGGTCTCTAGGAACCTTGTCGATATCCCGCACGGGAAACCACTCGTCGACCATTCGGTACCAGATCTCATCGCGCTTGTGAAGAGAATTGTCTTGGGTCCAGCAACCTGGCTAGAGTCCGATAGCGGCCCTTCGCTGACACAGGAGATCCAGGTATCTCATCCGTGTCTCTCAACCGATTCTATGGAGCTGCTTTCCGGGGGGCGATACATCTTCGTCGGAAGGCGCGACGACTGTCTCGAGCTCTGGGATATCTATGCTGCGACGGCTATCTGGCAAATGCCCATCCCACGGTATCCAATCCGAGCTATCGAGATGCTCGACGGTGGCCATACGGCCGTAGTCTGTGTCGTTGTTCGGTAATTCACACCTCTTAACCGTCGTCAAACTCTTCACATACTGACTTGCGATTGATCAAGTGGAAAGATCTCCATCATCCATGTCTGCTTGAACACCGGGAACTCGACCGAGCTTGCACAAATTCAGCTCCAAGCGCAGCTGAGGGTAGACGGCCAAATGATCTCCCTTTGTGGTGACTTCGTCGCCCTCACCGTCACTTGGGTGTTCACTGCGAATCCTGATTTCAGCATGAAACGATTCGTCCTGCTCGTCGACTGGCGCCAGCGAACCTACATCCTCATTCGTTACTCAGTCCCGGAAACATCGATCGGAGGTTTCGTATGTTTCAGCTGTGTTTGAAATTTATTTCGTAGTAATGCTGACTCGTCATGCTGCAGTTTCCGTCCGTTTCGTTTCCGTGCGGCCACATCATCTGCAACGTCGATCCCGACTCCATATTCATCTATGCTTTGGCGGATCTCAAGGGTTTATGGCAGCCCATAAATTCCATGAACCCCGACAACTGCTTCGACTGCCGCTTCAGCGGCATCAAGCCAGTCGTCTTCGAACAGATTAACAACCTCCCCATCCAAGGGCAGGTGGAGAATCTATGGAATCCCGTCTTCGTGCTGTATCGCTCCCCCCTCCGACACGATTCCTACAAACTTCTCATATACCACGCCGGACTGACTCAGGACCACTCTAAGACATCCATATTCGAAGTGCTCCTAAGCTTCCGTTTCCGCGTATCCGACAGCGGAAGGAGAAGGATAATGGAGGGCTGGGAACGCACCTCGGCCACCCGCGCGGGCGCGGTCATCCACCACAGCGCGCGCCGCCCCATCTCTTATGCAGGGTATCGCACCGATTGGTCGCTGCATAAAACTATGGTGTCGAACCTTCGACGACCGTCGCCCGACATTGCGAGCGACGAGATGCCCCGGTTTGCGCTGGAAATGGACCGTGATTCTGGGTTGGCGATTTCGGGGTACAGCCATGCTTGTTTGCACAAGCGCGATTCGACGCTTTTCGTGTCGTATTATTTGTAGGGCTGAGCAAGGGCTGAGGGCTGAGAATGCGAGGGCGATACGGATAAGATGAGTTGTGCTAATTTACGTTACGACTAACACCCTACCCTTCTAGAGCTACTAATTATATACACTTGATAGACTACTTACATCAAAACATATTATCCTTACATTGCCCCTGCAGCTATACCATTCTTATAGACGACTCATCTAATTCACAATGTTGTTTCGGATCCAGACTGTCAGCCCCGACGACATCAATGGAAGTAAAAACGGATGAATCCACTCTACTTTCCGCTCGGTCGAGATTACGACGGACCTATCCTCCGAAGGACTGCGTCGAAAAGATGCGAAAACTCCTTCGTCGGAGTACCGCATATGGCATTTTTCTTTGATGCCATGTGCGAACAAAGGTGAGCGAACGTTTCAGGAGTCGAGCTCAAGGAACTCCGAGGGAAAACGATAACGACGCCTACACGCGCTACTTGCAATCTAATTCCATTCAACAACAACGACGCGCACATGTTTTTTGCGTACCTACACTACTTTACAACAAAAGTATCCCAAGACGACCAACCAACCAAGCACGGATGGGTATAGCACAACCAGCGCCGACGAAACATTTAGCAAAGACCAAAACACGACCCACAAACAACCCGCAGATGGAGGCAAGCTACCAAGGTCCGCGCCGTTGTTGTTCAGCCCAGAGCGCAACGAGATCCGGATGCGGGTGGCTTCGGCGTTGGTCGTGTTGAGCGCATTCTGGGCATTGAAGGCCTGCATGAACATGCGGCGATCGGTGCTCACGGCATTCCGCGCAGTCGAGGTCCCGATGGGGATGGTGAGGAGGGTGAGTGCATTCGGCACATTGGCAAGGAACGGGATTATTTTCGAAAGGGGCGGCGGGGGAATGGAGCGCGTAGAAAGGAGGGGAAGGGGATGTGCAGCTGGGGGAGTCGCAGGAGCAGTTGCAGTCGGGAGGGATGGTGTGCAGAGAGTGCATCGCTTCGAGCTCGGCGAGTTGGCGCTGGGCTTGTTGGGCGGCGAGCATCTGCGCTTGCACGAGCTGCTGCTGTTGAAGCAGCATAGCGTTGGTGTATTCCTCCTCGGAGTAGGACGGGCTGGAGGATGCCGCAGGCTCGGCCTTTTGCTGAGGCTGTTCCTCACCAGACCCCATCTCCTCTTCCTCCGCCACGGGGAGCATATCGCTATCCTCGAATTCGAGCTCGCCGCTGAGGAGTATGCCAAACGTCTCGTCACGCGTCGGCTCCTCGATGAGGGCCATTCCGGACCGCGCGCGCCAGGCGTTGAGCTCGTGTCGAAGAGCGTCAGCCTCGTCTTTAAGGCTACGAAGCTGACCGGCGGCCACCTGGCGCTGACGATCCGAAGCGCGGAGGTGGGCGATGGAGGAGTTGACAATCTGACTTTTGGTGGGACGACGAATGGCCGAGAGGTTGCTGAGGAGAGCGGCCAGGTCCTACGCGACGCAAAATAGATGGAAGAATGAATACATGAAATGGAGATATGACGAAGGATGAGAGCGCACCATGAATCTGCCATTCAAAGTCTCCCTTCTCTGACGCTCGACGGCGTTGTGCGTGGCGCGTTGCTCAGCGGTGTTCGCGCGACGCGAGCTCTTTGAACGAATTGCGCCGCTGCCAAGCAATGGAACGACTTTTCGTGACTTCTCCCCCGTGAAGTTCATGAAGATGGGGGTTGAAGATACCGGAGTCACCGGGGTAAGCGGGGGATTCGTCGACGCGGTGTCAGAAGAGCCATCAGACGACGCTGGAGACGAGGGAACGAGATCCCGAACGATGGACATTGCGACGGAAAAATCGAGTGGGGGAGAAACAATGCGCAAGAGGTGGGAGTGACCGTCGGAGAAGCGGAGGGGCCCGAGAAGGGTCGCGAGAAACTGAGAGCACGCATAAGAACACAGCTAACGCGGTTGACGGCGGCGACAGCGCGTACCTCAGCGGGATCCTTGAAGGGGAGGAGGGAGGGAAAGGTAGGGGGGAGGAGGGGTGGTGGGGGAGATCAAACCAGACTAACAGTTCGGCAAGCTGGCTTTTAAAAAACGGAAAACAACCTGACTTTTCGTTACGTATTTCTGGATGACATCCGAGGTGCCTTTGCCAAGGGGAGCTTAAATCCGAAACTGCGTTTCAACCTCCCACGCGAGGTTGCGCTGAGATAAATTTGACTTGCCTCCGGTGCGTCATTGTTTCAGGTTGAAGTGCCCTCCCCAGATGCTGGAGTGCGGGGAAATTCCAGTTACTTGAACCTATCGTCAGCAAACCCAGCTCGAGTCAGACAAGAGAACAATAAGGTGCCCGACCCTGAAATTGATCACCGCAAGGCTCGGTAAAGGCGCATCATCCGGAGTCGTCCGTGACCGCATGATCATTAATTGGCTGATATCTTGTGAAAATGTAATGAAGAAATATCCCCTGAGTTTGTGCCGACATTTTCGGCCGTTAATGCTTGAGCAGCAGACGTTCCACATCGGGGTGAACAACTTCATCTTTTCTAGGTGCTCTTCCCTTTTAACTAGGCCAATGGGCGATGAAGCATGCGGTTGGATTAGCTTCCGGATTCACCTCCGAAATCGAACCCATCACGATTTGATTGAATCGACAGGCACGAACTTCTCGGCACAAACAAAACATTTCCTGGTTTACTTCCTCCGGTCGTTGAGCAAGAGGGTTTTGTGAGGAAAACAAGCTACACGCACAAATGGATTGGTTCTCGTCCTAGTGTGCAGCACTATCTGACACTGGACAAGCATCACATCGCTTAAAAATAAGCTATCATGGGACCACCAAGCTTAAACATATGTTTTAGGCAAGATCGGCGAAGCCACGCCACAATGGGGAGCTCGGGCATTGAGTTGAAATACGCTAAACCCTTTTCGAACACGCACCTTAATCTTTTGTGGGCTCCCCGCCCGATATGGGTTTGCTCGTCATAAGTCAATCTCGGGAATCCCCACGTCAAAGTGGTGCAACAAAAGTTGAGCATTCAGCTCGTCTCTATCTTCCCACCATCGTGAGCCGGTACCTGCAATTCCGGTCTAGATTCCGGTCACAACACCCAGAATTCATTGATTCAGTTGTGTCCCCGTCGTTTAAGTCCGTCCTCCTCGACGGACATTAGCCTTGCGAAACCCCGTTCGCATCGTGATCGATGAGTCGGCCGAAACCGAATTGGGAATCTGCTCTATGTTTCGCACGTACCGATGTCTTTTACAGCCTAGATTTTCTGATCATATGTCGGTGAACTATAATCGTGAGTCAATGTATTTGTATTGTGACTTGGATTAACAGCCTGACCTGTCTCGTAATCATTTTCCAATTCTTTTGTGCGTTCCTTGTTCTTTCGGTTCCGGGGAAGTAACCATGCTGTTGTGGAGGGTTATAAAGGCGGGGTATTGTTTCCGAACCCGCACGTTTTTAAAAACCGCGTGTGCTTTCGCAACCGCAATAGTTCCCCTTGGTCCCAAAGGGCGGAACCGCATATTAAGAAGACTGAAGCCAACTCTGCGATCAGTTCCGGCTTTCAAACAGACCCGAGGCTCGGAGAAACCTAATCTAAGGAGCTCAACCGCATTTTGATACCGGAAACAGCATGGCTGCGGGAAGCAGCACTACAGCTATTTCATTTTTGTTTTCCTTTCAAGTCGTATTTCGGTTGAAACAGTTGAAAAACGTAACCTTCTGGCATACGTCAGCATCGGCACGGAAGAGGCCCCGGGAAGCTCCTGCAAAGGATGGTCCCGAAAAGTGGCTTTTTCAGGGCGAAAATTCGCGAAACCCTTGTCCGAAAAGTGGCTTTTTGAGGCCCAAAATCCGCGAGCCCTGTCCGTAAAGTGGCTTTTTTAGGCCAGATTCGAAGGAAAATCGACCAAAATCAGCCTTTCTGATCGCATCATTGGCGCCGAGGACAGCCGGTCAAATCGCACAAGCCCTGTCCGAAAAGTGGCTTTTTGGGCCAAAGTTCGCCAAAACGAGTGGCTTTTTGAGGCCAAAATCGCGGAATTTTCGGGACCATCCTTTGCAGGAGCTTCCCGGGGCCTCACGGAAGACAACCAACACTCACCCTACCGATCCGGATTCCGGACGAGGGTGTCATAAGTCGCGAGCAAAGGACTCAAAGGCCCATCATCTGTGGCGAGTCCTGGACTCCTACAAGCAAAACTCGCCGCGCCTCACCCTAAGAGATTGTTGCGACCTAGGATTGGGCAAGAGGCGGCAAAATGAGTAATTCATCGCTCGGAACGACACTTAGGTATCGATTTTCTTTGTATCAGTTCGTCGCCGAAATATTTCTGGAATAGAAGACAGAGGTTGATTAGAACCTACTTATTTTGGCGCAAGTGTCTCACCTTGTACAGAGTGAATTGGTTATTGAAGAGCACCGTCTCGGTGACAATAACGTTGAACTCGAGAGAACTTCCACGGAAGACGTCAGGCGATGCACACCCACATTCGAATACTTATCCTGGACAAACTTACCGAAAAAGGGGGCATTCGCACCCCTGTGACGTCCACGCAGGGGGGTGGAGCAATCGTGCGTCTCCACCATCAATCATGTCCTGTAGCGAAACCGACCATTAGCGCCGCACTCTGGCGTCAAGCCTAACTTCAGCTGAAGTGAGAATGACGTGCGCGGTGGGTTTTCCTTGAACTCTGTGACCTCCACGGTGGTACCAAGCCTGATTAAGGGTTAAACGAAGCAACCATACGATAAGGAGCGGAATCACGCGCCGGCGTTGCCAACGCGTTGCCATCGGGTTTGTTATCGTCATTGAGGGAGGACAGAGACGCGGACTCGCGTCATTAACTTTGAAGTTGAGACTGCCGCCCGCGCCCAGGGCAGTTATCGATTGTACCTGCAACTTGATGACGACTTTGAACGACGGACCGATAGTATGGATGCGGCAAATCGAGTCCTGTGTGCGTTTTAGAAGACGTTCAAATGAAGAGATGAGCGTACGTGGAAAGTTGCTTCGTAAAGCAAGTTTTCAGCCATACCCAGCAGCCCTCCATAGGACGCGACAATTCAGACCAAGATTCGGGGTAAGAGAATAAGACGTAGCAGAATATCTGGGGTAAGCTTGATAGTGCTGGTATAATCAGCATCGATACTCGAAACAGCACTGAATGAAAGATGCAACACCCGTAAATGCATCAGCAGCTGAGGTCAAAATTCCAAGTGTAGCGATTTGGTAGCGATGACAAGGCCATGCGGCCCAAGCCCAGAACCGGGCCACCAGCGCAAGAAACAGAAGCTTAGTATCGAGTGTCTTAGATAGTCCAAAGGCCTATGCAGGGGTCCCTGCGTCTCCGGCTGTAACCGTCTGTGACCTGACATCGTCGTGGCTCAGGCTGGAGGTCAAACCGTTTGTTTGGTAGACACGTGGCAACTAGCGCTGCCAAACACCGGTGGTGGAGGGATTGATCTAAGGCTGTGCCGGTTCTTTGCTCCTGACCACCACGTCGAATACTTGAAATGGCCGATTCTCCCTGCTTTCCCCCGGAGCTAGAGCGCTATATCTTCGAAACCGCAGCTCATTTCTACCCCGGAATAATTCCCCGCCTTTTACTAGTCGCCCAGAGGGTGCTCATCTGGTCGGTATTTATCTCGATTCACTAAATTCTGACCTACAAGCTGAGAATCTTGGTGGAAGGATCGAGCCATGGCTCCACAGAACTGTCTTTTTTGATAGTCTCACTAAGAAGTCCGGTCACGGTGCGGCGATTCTACGCGCTCTCCAGACCCATTCCAAGCCCGCCCAGTTCTTCGCGGCAGCGGTTCGCTATCTATGCGTCTTTCCCTTCGAACTCGACGGCTTCTTTGGCCAATACACTAAGCGGGAGTGGTCGGACACCGAGCTAGAGTTTGTATTTCAAGCCTGCTCGGGCGTTGAAACGCTCTTGCTGTTTGGCGACATCGCGAAGCACAAGCTTCTTGAACTGCTTACAAAGACCACCATGCGCCCATGGCGTATCATCATGCTGTTAGACCTCATTGGCACTACGCCGAATCTCAGTCTCTCAGTATTCGACAACGTCACGCATCTCGTCCTCGGCGATATAAATGAAACTAACCGCATTCTCGACGAAAACTGGGGCCAGCTCCGCAACCTCCAAGGTCTTCCGCGTCTGACACACCTCGCACTTTATAAGTGCAGCACCTGGTCCTCGACGAGATTAGTCTCTGCCTTATTGTTCGGCTGCGCAAACTTGCACTGTCTCATCATCTTGACGCACGATCCAGTCCCCGTTCTAGAGGAGATGAATGATTCTCGTCTCTCAATTGTGATTGATCGCAGACCGCTCTTTGATGCATACGACGAGGCGGATGGTCTAGACACCTGGGCGCGCATAGATGGAACAATTCGCAGATATACGGATATATTCAGGCAGGATTATATGTGCAGTACAATGCTCGAACTGACATGATCTGTAGATCGAGGATGGGCGAATTTTGAGTGAACAGAGGGATTGCAGAGGTTAATTCTCATGACGTTGCAGAGTATCGTGCTTTTCCGCCGAACAATGGATGGTCTTGTACGTCGAGAATTGGCAAAAGACGATCAGTCTTCAATGAACAAATGTCTTTACATACCTGCCGAGTCGCATCTTCTTTCATGCAGTACTGTTATTTGGCGCTGGAAATCACGAATCTTGAAAGCTATCGAAAAGTACTGGACTTCGTTGATTGCATCGCCATGCACCGACGAAACTCGTTCAATCAAGCTCACTACACATAGCAAGTGCCGTTACTCAAATTCCGGAGTTAGCCTGGGTTCTACGCTCCACCCGAATATAAGCATATTCTGCGAATCGCTTTGGCAGCAAGCTCAGGCTGGCGCGGTGAAATTCCTTGTAATTTGACTCTTGAGTCTGGAGTTGGTCTGGAGATGCAGGAAACAAATTTCAACAGAAAGACAGGGAATAAGCTTCCAGTTCCTTCGTAAGGTAGTTGCAAGACGAGCGAGACCGTATACCCAGAGCAGCATACGAAGCAGCAGTACTCGACCTCATTGCACTCGATTAGACATATGGCACATCTTCCAGAAGAAAGAATTCGCACATATAACAACTAACAGTGCAATCTTGTAGATCGGGGGTCGGCGTCAGGCGTGTCCGTTCAGCTGCGTGCATATGATTTCAAATTTTTCAGAGGCAGAGTGCTTCACCTTCCGAGCCAACATTGTATCTTCTTCTGTCCAGAGTACGGATTGAAGGTAAGGAATGATATATCCATGTATCACATTCCACAGGGGGCAGTTTCAGCGCTGTCATGTAACTAACTTAGACGTTCAGGCAGCGAAATCTCACATCCTCTCAATAGTGCAACAAACCTCTGTGCAAAATGCGTGAATTTCTGCAATGAACACACCCATCAATGCAGTTTGAACATACCTTTAAGGTCCACCACAAATCCTGCCTATCCATCGAACTAGCAACGAAACTAATCTGTGAAGCAGGAATCTCATAGTCTCACCAAGTCAGACTCTATAAGATTTATGATAGTCGATAAATCTTTTTATATAGAGTCTGAACTTGATGGCACCTGTCATCCAGGACCTCGGATTTTCGTGACACACGTGCAGATTCACACGCCCAAATCCGGACGATTTTGCCATTGCCGCAGGCCTACGGGTATTTTGAATTCATAAACCTTTTTAGGGGCACTACTAAACCATCCAAGACTAGTTTTTATGGCCTCAGTACACAAATATTGATAGCAGGTGTGGGTTCAACCAATTTTGATTGCTCGTCGAAAACTCCGTCATTTTTGCATGTCTGCTCTCAGGGTAAGCGACCACTGCATTTACTCAGCCATCCAGACGTGCCCGAGCTGCAGTTACGAGCACAGACCTACAAAAGGTGGTTAAACGAAGTCTCGCATCCCAATCCGGACGTGAGAAGTGTGACATGTCACATCAAAATCCGAGGTCCTGGATGACAGGTGCCAGTAGTTTCAGACTAGGAATCTCAGTCCCTTCCCTTCTACTCTAAGTAAACACAAACATCACGACATACCGTATTTGCCTGCGAACCAAATTTCGGGAAAAACAGCGCCAGACTATCCTCTATCTCAGCAGGCCTGCCCCATTGATATTCGAATTCCCAGGCAATTCGTGGATCGCGGTGGTGTGACCGTGACGCCAGGGAAGCCGCCAAGGTGCGATCGAGCTGTGGCAAAAATCGGGGTTGAATTCGAGATCTTCAGTGACGTCTTCGAGTTCGAAGTAAATCCGGATAATGTAAATGCGGTTACGTGATGGGATGGTGGCCAGTGAATGAATCAATGGGAGGAGACTGCGAATTCTTTTGGGTACTTCGATGCGAAGGATTATGAGACTTTTGAAGGGCGAGAGATCGAGGGGGTGAAACTACACGTTTATGTCCCATGATCAGTATGTTGAGGAGGATGAAAGAAGAGAAGAAAAAGCGAGACGTACCTGAAACACGACGTCGAGCAACCAAATTTTGTTCTTTGGCGCTGCTTGCCACGGAAAGCAGCTGGTATCGTTGACCGATACAGCGGTGATATGCGAGATATCAAACGGTCGAAAGTCTTCTTCGTTCAATGCATATTGCGCAAGGAAGTTCGAAGGCGAGCGCAGTTTTAGGCGGATAGACTTCAGGGGAATACGCGGCCGCGTATCGTCCTGAACAGCCAACACATGCATAGCGTTTTTCTCGAGATCGACATCGGCGATAAGATAAAGGTGCTCGACCCGCAAGCAGCTCTCCAGATATTTCAAGCACCCAGGAAAGCATCCGATTTTCCGGGAATCCGAATCCACGCGGATTACCAACTCAATGCACCGGATGTTCCTCGCGGAGCCAGCGAGTCGCTTGAACGCGTGCAGCAAGTATAGCATGTCCTCATCCATCACGTAGATTGTCACCGCATCCAAACGCTCTGTAAAAGGCAAGCCGCATATCTTGTTGATTGCCTTCCTTGACATCGAAAGGCGAGCTCCCGCACGAGAGCGGCGAGGTGTGGGTTTCGCAGTGTCAAGGCGCGGCGGAAGTGCCTAGCGGGGTTTTCGCAGGAGAGGAGGTGGGAGTTTGTATCCCATGGAGCCCTGGGCCGGGCCAACCCAGGAGCGGGCGACCAGCGCGCAGGAGCAGAGGTCGGGGGTGGAGTCGGCGAGCAAGGCGATGCATTTGTGCAGAATTTTCGGGAAGGAGAGCGGGTGGAGCTTCGGAGGAGGAGGATGGAGAGTGCGCGCATGCCACTGGGTAGGGCGTCCGAGATGACGGTTCATGGTAAGTTGGAAAAACAAAAAACTAGCGGATTTAAACGAATCGGATCGTCGACTTTTGTAATCTATTCTTTGTCCCAGTTGCAGCGGAGTAAAATGGCTCACAAGAAAAGGGACCTTTATCATGACTTTGTCGACAAGGGATGTTGACACTGTCGATGGAATACCGCAAAGCTGTTCGAATAAACGGGTGAAAGAATCACGGACAGGAGAAAGCAAGACGGGGCTCTCTGACAAGCGGTAAAAGACCTGAGTTAGTAGCTAGCAAAACTTGAGCATTGTGCTTCATCACTGTGAATAGTAAAAGCACCTCAAATGAGTGCCCATTTTAAAGGTAAAATTAGTGCCTAAAGCACTCCATGTTAGTGCCCATCGGCACTAATTTATAGTGCTTTGCGCTCGTTTTTACGCTCTTATCTAGTGCCCAAGCACTCATTTGCAGGGCTTCTCGGCACTAATTCCGAGTGCTTGGGACACTCTCCTCAAGCGCCACCACCCAGGTTCAGTTCTCGTGTAATTTGTGTATATTCAAGCTACTACGATACATGGGAAGCCTGAGAATGTATGAAGCACTCACCAACGCACCTCCTCACAATACTAAGTACCCATAATCTATCGCAGTACATCTCAGAGTCCAGAATTCCCAAGTCAAAATAATAAGCAACTCACCAAGTCGTTGAACCGCGAAAAGCGTCATATGAAGAGACGAAGTCGCGGAAAATTCTGAGAGATACATCAGAATACTGACACTGGTGGAAGCGAACTTTTACTTACGAATATGCGCATCTCACATTCGACAAACACAAGTCTTGATGATGCAAGCGCCGTGGCCGACTTTGTGGCATGTAGCCGCGCAAGTGACGTCAGCGTTGAAATTATTTCAACAGCAGCGAACTGAAGCAAGGCTAAGCTGCGTTGCAAAATACAACAAACGAGAAACTTAGCTTTGCAGACACTGATACCCTAGGGGAGATGCCGAAAATCAGCACTACGTCAACGTAGGACTTCGGCTTGGACCAAATCCTATGTACCGACGCCGACAAATGCTGATTTTGATGTTTTTGCCATGTTTCTGCCTTCGACATGACGGTGGACTTCAGGTTGAGACGCGCCAAGCAGTTCTATATGACGGAAAGTCAAGATCAAGGCAGTTTGGGGGAGGGAAACGTGAAGGCATGGGGGCTAAAAGAAGAAGAAAAGACCACACGGGAAACAGAGGAAAAGGAAGACGTACGTTGATGTACTTCTCTGCTAGTACGCACATGTCGATGCCGGCCGCGCAAACGGCACAGCGTGGACCTAGCGTGCGATAGGTGAGGGAATTGCGCTGAAAGTATCTCGTGAGCGCGAATACCAACAGGAAAGGCGGAGCAACGCACCCTCGTCGGCGGCGTGGATGGGGTGGTAGTATAGGGAAGTGAGGAGGGTTTCATATGGCGCGTGGTCCAAGTCAAAACGACGGGCAGGCGGATATCGAAGTCAGGAAATTTGGTGGGCGGCAGTGGGGTTTGAGGACGGCAATTAGTTACGTCGGGTGCGGAAACGTTGACGGCGGCCGGACAGAGCGTCTGGAGGTGCGGGTTGCTGAGGTGGTGTAAGGGAAGGAGAGGGTGACCGAGGGCAGATCACATTAGCGCGAGTACGAAAAAGAAAGTGAAACCCGACGCACGTTCGCGACATCTGGACTCGTCACCGAGACACCGGGAACAGGGTTGGGGAGGTGGCGGCTGTGCGGGCGAAGTTAGCTGTAGGAGAGGGAGGAGGAACGAGGAGGGGAGACGCGTTTCGGCGCCGAGCTTCATGATGGGCAGATGGAGCTGAAGGGAGGTGGATGCGACCGACGAGAGGGTGAGAATAGAAGAAACACGCACCTTTGATCAGCATATAAGCTGGTCGGTGGCGTGTTACGAAGATTGGCGTTGATTGGGAACTAGATGGCGGAAACGAGCGGTTGACGACGCGGAACGCTGTGGAGTGTCGAGGCGCTTAAGCTGCGTCCCTCTGCATAATCTCCCATCAAGTCTTGAAGCTAGTTGCAAAGTATCGAGAGGGTGAGGAGCGCGTGAATCAGCGATGCAAACGATGGTCATACAGTGTCCCTTGTGTCAGTCAAAGAGAAGAGGGAGGCAATAGCTGGCAAGCTCACAAGCATTCAAAGGCTTCACAGTCGTCAGAGCGCCCGCATGAGGCATGTGGACGCGTCTTACGGGCGCGAAATGGCGATGGCAGTCGGAGACGTGATCAGTCCCAGAGCCCGAAATTTGGGCCTTATCGGGACGTTTCAGCGGCGTAAGACGTGTCGATAGCATGTATGAGTTGTCCTGTATCATCATCGGGCGCGTAGAGGCAGGGGAAGCCGCGGGACAAGCCGCAAGATGAAGGAAGAGGGAAAGGAGCGATGTGTTACATGTCACTGATGTCACACATCACATGACTGACGCGTCGCGTTTCAAACAACTCGGCCGAAAAATACCAAAAATTCAGATAAATTTCAAAATTATTCGTCCGCCGCGCGGGTGGGTCACTTAGATCTCCTGCGAGTACGCAGCTTACATTGTTTCATAACTGCGTAAATTTCCAGGAATCAGGATGCCACTGGCAGGTTTCAACTTTCAACAAATTGAAACGCTGCCCGGAGACACGCCAATCCTTACGCTTAGACTGCTGATACGGTACTCTTCTCATTTTCTGAGCCAATTTGGCGGGAAATCGTCATATGTAAGCAGGCCGTACAAGCACAAGGTAAGCTTCCCAAAATGTGAGTCTCCACGACGCGATTGAACATCCAATTGCTAAAATGCCGTCGAATGCCGGAACAGCGGCATTCTTCTGGCAACCCACCTTGCCGATACGGCTCGAAATTACTCCCCAGCACTGATATGAAGTGCTTCGGGAATTAGTGCTTTGAAGCACTAATAAAAAGTGCCCCAAAAAGCACTCATTCCCAGAGCACTACATTTGAGTGTAAAATCTCGAAAATGAGTGCCCGGCACTACATTTGAGTGCTTTTACTTTTCACAGTGTCATGTAACAGAAGGCGACGCAGAGGGACGCCAGTGTTCATCGCGAAGATTTCATAGCGAAGGTGATGGGAGAAGCCAAGTGCTGTCCGGGTATTGCCGAATATTGACTGATCATCATGGCTGAATTCCCACGCAGAACCGAGACCCACAGACAACGCCTTCGGGTGCGATTTGTGACTTGACGCCTAATTCACTGGTCGATCCCGCCCGTTGTCGGTCTGACACGCTCTTCCTCAGCGCGCTACCCAATATTGTCTGAAGGCGTATGCGTCTTCAAGACTTCAACGCCGTCAGATCTAAAATTAGCTTCTGTATCACGAGACAACTCCAACAGATAGCCGAGCAGCCGACGAAATGTCTGGTGATGCATCTTACAACACCCGTGCATGCAAAAATGGACGACGGTGAGAGATTACTGGCTTCCCCACTTCCCTCTTCCCTTCCCCACACTGGAAATGGAATCCGAGAAGCGCGAAGCACGGTTCGTGGAGGACACCAAACACGACGATCATGAAAGTGGTGGTGGTGCAATCCAGAAGACGTACACCAACACTACCGACACAGAGAAGGGGTCTACTTCGTATGCGGCTAGCACGACGGGGCTCGACCATCGTTTGGAGACGAAGAGGGCGGAGCGGAGGCTTTTGCTGAAGCTGGGTGAGTATACATTCGTTTTTACGAGAGGACGGGTTTGTTCGCTGAGATCCGGTAGATGTTATCATCCTCCCTCTCGCTGCTCTGCTTTATCTCAGTGCCTACCTCGACCGCGGTAATCTTGGAAAGTGAGTATCTTTCGCCAACTTTTTTTCACGGCGGAGAAATGATCATAACATCATTTAGCGCCCGACTACAAGGGCTCCAAGCGACGGTGCTGCGAGGCTCAGACACGAACTACAGTCTCGCTCTATCCTGCTTCTACAGTAAGCCATACCTTCCGCTCCCTTCACGGCCCACTCATCCTTGAACATTCATTCATCAGTCACCTACATCATCCTCTCCATCCCCGGCACCCTCCTCGCCAAAGCCATCCTCCCCTCCACCTCCATCTCCCTCGGTGCCCTTATCTGGAGCATCGCCGCCACCTGCCAAGCAGGCGCCTTCACCCCCGCCGCGCTCTATGTCTGCCGGCTGTTCGTCGGTGTCGGCGAGGCGATGTTCGGGCAGGCCATGGCGCTGTATTTCACTTACTGGTACCTCCCGCATGAGCTCTCGAAGCGGATTGGGCTATTCATCAGCGCTGGGGCGTTGGCTGGGGCGTGAGTCTATCTATCTATCTTCGCCTTATCACTTTCCTATATATGATTACTGACACGTCTGCTCCAGCTTCGGCGGCCTCATAAGCTACGGCGTCGCCCGCATCCAACACTCCCCTATCATCCAATGGCGCATCCTCTTCCTCATCGAAGGCCTCCCCTCTTTCTTCCTCGCCGTCGTCGTATTCCTCTTCCTCCCCTCGCGCCCGCAGACTTCCAGATACCTCACCGAGGAAGAGCGCACGCTCGCGCTGACGCGCCTGAATAGGAAGAATCTGGGCGAGGGGCACACGGGGGTGGATTGGAAGGGCGTGAAGCGGGCGTTGATGGATTGGAAGACGTATGTGGTGGCGGTTATCTATAGTTGTATGAATTTGGTGAGTCTTGCGTCGCACTCGTCCCACCTCATTTCTTTTCTTGGGTGCGAAATTGATGTTCCTGATGTTTCTCTGTTCCAGGGATTGGGATCCGTGACGGGGTTCCTTCCGACCATCGTCAAAGGGCTTGGGTATTCGAATGCCGATGCGCAACTCTTCACTGGTGCGCTCTTCTCTCCCTCTCCTCTCTCTGTTTTCTGTCATGCACTCATACTCACTTTTCGTCCGCCAGTTCCGCCATACGTCGTTGCCCTCGTATTCAGTGCGTCTCTCCGTCTGCTTTTTTGCTGCCTTGCTGACAGGCTTGTCAAACTCTAGTGCTCCTCATCGCCTCCTACAGCGACCACTACCAAACCCGAGGCATCCCCGTCATCAGCGTCTTCTGCATCTCCATCGTCGGCTGGGCGATCCTCCTCAGCGTCACGCCCATACATCCGACTCATGCGCAGTTGCATGCGAGGTACTTCGGGTGCATTTGCGTCGTCACTGCCGGATGTGAGTTCCTTTCCTCCTCTTTAACTCAATCATTTATTGAAACGCGTGTTCTTAGATTCCAACATGTACGCACCGCACCGCATTACTAATCCTACTTCCTCATCAGCATACTAACGCAATCTCCCAGCCCCCTAATAATGTCCTGGCAATCAGGCAACACAGGCTCCCAATCCCAACGCGCCACCTCCCTCGGCATGCTCAACGCAATAGGCCAATGCCTCTCCGTCCTCGCGGCGTTCTTGTTCCCCACCCCCGAAGGCCCGCGGTTCGTCAAGGGGTGTTCGCTCAACCTGGCGTTTTCGGCTTTCGGCTTCGTGTTGACGCTGGGTATGACGGGGTGGTATCGGTGGGAGAATCGGAGACGGGATCGGGTTGAGGGGGGGAAGCCGCCGAAGGACGTGGTGTTGAATGTGGTGGAGGAGTATGATTTGGCGAAGGGTGGGTGCTTTCTTTTTGTCTCCGTTTGTTTGAGGGCTGACTGGGTTTTTCTGTTTTTCTCTCTTGGTAGGTTTCCGGTATACGCCTTGAGACGATGATGGAAATGAAAATGAATGACGAAATCGAATGAAACGAACGAGTATATCGAGTTGGTTTCCTTCCGTCTCGCTTGCTACGCATGTACGGATCGAAAATGAAATGAACAAAATGACAACAGGCCAAGCTTTTGAGCTCGTTTAAATTTGTGACCGTCAAAGTAAGTACGTAAGTCGGCGCGGCCGGCTCGTTAGACCTGCGGGTGGCAGTGTTGACCATCTCTTCCTCCTCCTTCATGGTACTCAGCGCGAAAGCTTTCTATCGCGTTGTGATTTCGTGAATCCAGGATACTCACCGCGCATTCATAAGCGGTAAGCCGTAAGGCCCTGATACCCTGTGAGCGGGTCGATGACATGGAGCGTTTGCAGTACTTCACTGCCAACGAAGGAACCGTGACAAGATGGGGGAAAGAACACGAATACCCAGCGGAGCTGCTAGTCTGTATCCGAAGCTCTGGGACTATCGCCCGCTGACTCGTCCTCCTAACTTTCCAGCATCTTCACAAATTGACGAAATCCTCGAAAACGCGAAAACGGCTCAGGGCAAGACAACAACAATTCTGATTCTTGGTCTTCCCGGTAGCGGAAAGGTATGCGAACATGATTGTCTGCCTCATTCTCAACCAAAATACTACTCATACGATGTTCTGTAGACCACCTTCCTGCGTCATTTGAAAATGATATACGAGCCCTACACAGAAACAGAACGGATTCAGTGGATAAATATAATTCAAGCCAATCTTAGCAATGCTTTTCGGTAAGGTTCACTTGCATCAAGTGAGAAAACCTCATCGAAATTTCGGGTTCGCCTTGGGCAGCACCTTATTTGCTGCCCTCCCCAACGAATCGTTCTACCCGCCTCCAATCTTCGCATATATCCAGGAAGTTTCTTCGTCAAGTCAAGCCTCTCTTCCATGCCCCACAACTGCGCGACTCTTTGCAGACTGGTTCTCTGCGGTCGATACCCAACTCACCGTCACCCCCCTCCTGTTAGAGGCACGAACGATACATTTCCTCACCCGAGCCCCAGAAATCACTCAACTCGAGTACCTACCTAGCGATCTCGACATCCTTTTCAGCCAACTCGAATCCGAGCCGCTAGCGGAAGTCGACATTCACGTACCCTTCGCCTCAACGATACGTCCAACCTCCCTTACCTGCGTCTGTCCGCGACAAAGCCTCATTTCGGCGCACAAATGGCTTCCGATCTTTGCGTATGTTCGAGACGTTGTATTCGTGGTCAATGTGCTTGAGTATGACAGCGCGGTGCGTATTGTTTCGATTGTGGGGGTTGTTGTTGTCGATGACTGCAATTGCCCCACTTAGACAAATATGAAGATGACTTTCGATTTTTTCAATCAAATCTGCCACAACCCTGCTTTCTTCAAAACCAATATCGTACGTCTCCATCTCAGTTTTTTTGTCTAGTCCTCGCTTCGGGGATTCATAGTCTTATGAATGAACGCCAACAGCATATTCTCATGAACATCCCCACGACCTTCCGACGGAAACTTACACTGACAGCTGCCTCCGCCCCTCCGGGATCGCTAAACACACTTTACCCTGACGTCCCCGCCAATTCTGATTCGGATCAAGCGAAAGTCCTTAAATCCCTCCGTGATCGGTTCTTAAGCATTGCGTGGAGTCGCAATCATCTTCCTCGTGTTGTCTATATCCATGTGGTCGACTTAGTGGAATCTCAGGCGATGCGAGGTTGGTTTTATTTTCCTCGTTAACTTTCCACTGGAGGGATGCGAAGTTGCTAACGTACTGCTGTAGTGCTGATGGGATCGTTCATGGATACATTTCGAGATAGTTTGGCGTGGGGGTGTTATATGACATGAAGGGCCTTTTTGTGGGCCTTCATTGAGGAATGATAGGCACCGGGTTTTCCTCCCAGTTGTCCCGAGGTTTTGGGGGGTGGAATAATTGGAATCTAAACTTACTTAGCTCACAGTTGCAGACGTTGGATTCTTGAAATTTTCAAAAACAAAAAAACGAATTAATACTATAACGGAGAATCGACCCGCCATCACGAATCCTCCTAGGACCCACATTGCTTTTATGATTCTATTTCCGCTCCTTACCAGCCCTCTCCCTCTTGACCTTCGCCGAGAACTTATCGAAGCCGTACATATTCACCACGACCTTTTCCTAGAGGAACAGGAAAAGATCGGCGCAAATACATCAATATCGGAATCAAAGATACATCACGAAGCCTCGAGCTCACCGGGACCCATCTCGGAAAGAAAGCAAGCAAAAACCATGTCATGCCTGACATTGTCCCGCCCCATATCCAATTCTTTGGGTTAGACTTAGTTGTTTCGGAGACGACCATACGGGCGTATTTATCTGTGGGCTCGGCTGCTTCTGCAAAGAAAATCAACATGGATTTACTTGATACTATGATAGCGGAGGAGTTGGGAACCAATAACAAGGGAGAAGTGAGACGTACTTTCTGTCTCGATGTGCTGCGCGCTGAACGCGTTCTCCAAAGATTTGTACAAAGAGTCGTCAAGAAAATGGGTTGGGTTTCCGCGGATGTTGCTTTTGACCGAGTTGGTGATTACCTGGTCAAGAGAAGAATAGATAAGTCTAAGTCTTTGACATCGAAGAGCCTGCACGTACCGTGACGACCTTGATACTAGAACAATAATAAGCGACGAGTGTTTCCCCCTCTGAACATGAACTCAATGAACTGAAAGATCGAGACGTACCCAAATGGCTCCACCTCCACCCTCAACGTATCGCTAAACGAATGCAACGCCGCCTTGCTCGCATTATACCCCGACTGAAGCGGGATTGGCAACAGCCCCGACCCGCTCCCGATGTTCACGATGCATGGGTTTATTCCAGCTTGCAGCAATGAGAACAATTCTTGTACCATCTGCATGGGCGCGAAGACGTTGAGTTCGAAGAGGGCGCGGGTGGCAGGGATGGAGGCGTCGATGGCGGGAGATTCCCAGACTGTGAGAAGACAAGGAAAAGAGTGTTGGCTGGATTCAGAGAAATGTCGACGAGTTCAGCGTGTCTTACATTGTCCACTGTGAATCGTATTTCGTCGGCTAAATTGACTTTAAAGTACGGGTCTCGACGGGCGACTCACGCATTGTTCACCAAAATATCAAGCTTCCCACCCGTCTCCGTAGAAATGATATCCCTGACGCTCCGGATCGAGTTGGTGTTCGTCACATCGAGGGCGACAGTTGCGATGCCGAGTGAAGCCAACTCTTTCATTGTGTCCACTCGGCGCGATGATGCGAAGACCAGAAGACCTTCATAGATGTCAATGTAAGTCTTTTCAGAATCGAATTCCGAGAATGAAGGAAAAATTGGTCCGAATTGAAAAATTTTCACCTCGAGAGTGATACTCCTTTGCGAGAGCAGCGCCGATACTGCCGTCGGTGCACCCTGTAATGAGAACAGTTCGTTTGCTTTGCATGAAACTCCAAGTTTGTGGCAAGGAAACAGTCAGAGGGAAGAGAAGAGGAGAATCGAAGAGAACTATACTGGATCCACGGCGCCTATATGAACTACTGAGTATAAGTAAGACGCGGAAAGTTTCTACGAAGGAATTCGCGCTTAGACGGAAGAGCGGATGTGCGGAAAAATTTGGCACACCGTGTGTGCCGACTACGGCTGCTCGGTCATTGAAATCGGCGCGGGGCAATTTCTTCAGGTACTCCATCGGTAAAAAAACTTGAAGAACTTGAAGCTTGAGGTCGTCAATTCGTCGCGGTATGAGGACTGTTATCAGCAAGGGCAGATGGTAGACCGTAGCCGTGGTCCGTGGTCAGCGTCTTGGAGGATCAGTACTAAGTAGTGCGACCTTGGCGACCAGGAGTGCAATGCTGCGTTTCCGAAAGCATTCTCGCTTCATGTTCGGCGGTGGAAAGATGGTGGAAACTTGAAGTGACTCAAGAGAACCTGTTTTGGTTTGGTTCGGTGATTTCGAGGTGATGGTTGGAAGGAACCGGAGTCTTAGGCTGCGGAGAAAGCCGTGAAACACGGATACCTGATGCGAGTGATCATCATGTGATGACTTCCCTCGGCTGAGTCGGCTCTGTAACTTAGCAAGTCACTTCCATGTCCGTGTCAATCCCCAGCCTCTCCCTCCCCGAACTCTGGGAGGTCATAATCGGCTTCGTCGACAAGTACACAGACCTCAAAGCAATCTCTCTCGTTTGTCAGTGCTTTACCTCCCCAGCACAGAGAGGTCTTTTCCATGACATCAAGTTTTCCATCGCCTCCACAACTCGCGCCATTCGTCTTGACGCAATCCTCCGCGATTCGCCCCATCTCATTCCCTACGTCCGCAAATTGGTAATCTCCAGCGGCAATCTACGCTGCTACGAAATCCTGGCCGGCATTTCGTGGTCCAACCTCCGCAATCTGTTTCTCTATGATCCCCTTACTGGAAATGGAAACAGACCGGATGAGCGCGTTGAACACCTCGTCCGCATTCCATCCCTGCGAACTCTTACCATTATCGCTGGCCAGAAAACCTTGCGCCATATTGTATCTGCGTGCAGCCCGGGTATCGACACAGTGGCACTCCACTGCCTCGACCACGACGAGAGCGATTCAGCTGCACTGCCTCTCTCGTGCCCGAGGATCCGCGACTTCAGCTTATCTTGGCAGGGCGAAGTTCTGCCTGACTTCATCAGCGACGTCCTCGATTTAACCACACTGGAGATTTTACGCTGGGAATTGCAAACGCCCTCCACTCTGCATCGTTTCTTCACGGAACATGGCTCACGGATCCGGCAAATTGACATGGGGATCGCATTCGGTGCGTGTTTCTGACCTTCTGATACAGCTAATTAACCAGTTGACGCAGAAACAGAGTTGGAACTATGGGCCACTTTCGATATCGCTGTCTACTTTCCTTGCCTCAAAACTCTCACCATCCGGGCCGGTATCTCCAGACACATAGTTTCGATGCTGAAACGCATGCCCCTCCATAACGGGGTAGAGGAACTGGAGTTCCCGTGGATCCTCCACCCGTCAATTAGCGACGACGATATGAGGGAGTTCGAAACTTGCGTTCTCCAGAGACTACCGGCGCTTCGTCGTGTCAAGTTCGTGTTAGATCCATTGGAGTGGAAGGAGCCGCAGGTGCGGGGGAAGTTTCCGACACAGAAAACTCTTTTGGACGAAAGACGGGAGGCGTTTCCTTCTCTTGCAAGGGAGAAGAATGGGGGCTTGATTGAGGTGTGGATTGGGAAACTCAAAGTGGAATGAATGGATGGACGGATGGATGGGTCAAAGCAAGTACGAGACGCGATGCAATTAGGTGGCGTTGGATTGGTGGATCAGTTTGATTTTATTTATTGGATATCTGGGATGTGAATATTTTCTAGCCTCGATCCACCAATGTGCGATACGAATCTTCCTTTGAAAGAACGACTTAGCCCGGCGCTGCCGGAATTTCAAATTTTCTTTAGAAAACCAGATTTCATAAGTGACTAGGAGTTTGAAAGCGAAGTGGGCCGCTCCACCCTCCGTCAGTGCGGTTCAGAAAATGTATCGAGTCACAATTAATTTCCCCATGATACCTTACAGATAATTAGGACATCATTTGCCCCTGTGTACAGCTTCTATGGTGCAAACGCGCTGAGATTTGGCTGAGATTGACATATGAAATTGGCCTTAGCATCCACTACATCCCTTTAGCTACTAACGATAGGTATAACAATCACACAAAAAATAAAAATCCAAGACAAAACATGAAAACAGCGGACAAGTTCCAAGCGATTCCAAAAATCCAGTCACACTTCCTCCCTCCAATATCTTTCTACTCCTGCGCATGATGCCCCACTCCATGCATCTTCTCCTTCAACCGATGAACTAATCTCCTCGGCAACGAATTGTCCGATCCCGAACCCCCGCTGCTCGTGGAATTATCAGAGGAGCCAGACGATCGTCGGCGGCGAGGTGGCGTCGATCTGCTTGACGAGGACGACGACTTATTAGCATCGATGACGCCCTCCGGCGCAGGCGGTGTGAGCGCGTCCGGGGCGCCGAAGGCGGTGATGTCGATGTCCGTGGTGAAATCTTCCACGAATTTCGACGTGGATGTCGGCGAAATGTCGACTGCGGATGAGGATGCCGAGGGAGGCGGGGAGGATGAAGATGGTTGTTGGTGCGCGGATGACGAGTTATCGGAAAGGGGGATGGGGTGGTGGGGTGCGGATCGGCACCGCGCTTCATGATTAAGAGGGGCGGTGGCGGATTGCGCTGGAGAGAGATTCGGGCAGGAGCCGGCTTGCGCTTGTGTGCTGAGTTTGCTCAAGGAGGTGTCCGTGGTAAGGGAGGTATAGGATATGGGCGGTGGACGGGAAAGAGCGTGTTGTGCATGCGCTGGATTTGAATAAATACGATAAAAAAAAAGGCAGTGTTAGTGACCAGGATGAAATCTACGACTCAAGGGGACGCACGGAGATGTAGGGTGATATTCTGAGCCGACATTGCGTTCGTACTCGGATTCGGAGTCACAGCGGAGGGACGGATATCGTCTTTCAGGGAAGCGGGGAGGGAAGCGCTCGAATTATATTGATACGGTACGTCCAGAATACCGCCGTTCGTACTCGCAGCCCATTCGTTCGCTGGTGTCGAGGGGAGAGCGCTGGAGCCAATAGCGGGCGCGAGGATAGCGGTGGCCATGAATGTGCTGGCAAAGATGAAGCCCCGGCGGCGGAGGCAGCCCGTTTTTACATGCCTGCGGTGTGCAACGTTGCAGGCCGGGTCTCACCGTGATGTGGAGCTAACAGCTATCTTATGACGAGGGTGATGCTATGTTTAGTGAGGAAGTTCCGGGAGGTTCCACGGAGACAAATGGCCGGATTCGATTTACTCTGGGGAAGTGCTTCTTGTTGTTCCGGGTCGAAGGGGAGGAGCAATGCAAGAGGAGCGGATCTTTCTTTTCGTCGCCGAGCGGCATTGGTCGGCCCGCATTTTTTTATTGTTTGCGGGGAGACTTGAGACGGCGCGGCGAAAAGACACCGACGAGGGGAAACCGACGCGAAACCGCCAATGAGCGGGATTGCGCGCAGTCAACTTGGATTCGACTGTAGTGTCAAGTAAATCTTCGGTTTTTGGAAAATTTGCCAAGAGATTCGATGGTCGAGAGGGCGCATATGGGCGAAGAATGGGATTGTAGGTGGGGGTATCACAATGTTCAAACACAAAGCTGCGAGCTCAGGCGCGATGGAACAACCACTGGCATGGTTTGGTGGTGGTAGCAAGGTTGGTTGGGGAAAAAGTACGTTCGCACGTTACGTATAGGTACGTCAGCCCCCGCGTGATCCAGAATCTTTGATCCGTCGGGAGCTGCTTCCACCCCAACCACCATTATCGAATTCACTGTCTGCTGAGTCTGCCACTGGCCTATATCTTCCGGAACCTTGTGACTCTATATTTTTTGCGGACGACAATTAAAAACTTTCTAGCGGCCTATTGCCACACCAGATCAGGGACATTTACAACCCAATATCGCTTCTTCAGTGCTTCGAGTGCAACACAACGCTTTGAAAAGCTGGCGTTTAAACTCGAGTTCGTTGATCACCATTTCAACATTAGAGATACTCAACTGATCTGCATGTTATTCCAACACTGTATTGGTTCTCGTCAACAATCCCAGTGCCTTGTCTCGCTGAAGATCGGATCCGAAGACTTGCTGCCAAGGGGCCGATCCAGCGGTTGAAGCTCCAAGATGGAGGAGAGGATGTCACATGGGCATTTGCGGAAACGGGGTGGCAATGTAATCGAAGTGGTAAGTAGTGGTTTTTAATCGTTGTTTTGTTTTTTTGGATTTTTTTTCCATATTTTCGTTCTTATTGTGAATGGGATCCAGATTTAATGTCGGCGACTTGCGTAGCTGCGGATCCCTGAATAAATACGGCCCATAGATCCCTGTATCTGGCAGGACACCGGCCTCGCGGGCCTTGTGGACTTGGCGCGGGAAAGCCTCAAAGATGTCAGCCACATCACCGTCGCCGTCTCTTTCTTCCTGCCACCACTTCAAAATGGCTGAACCGCCCTTTCCGCCTGAAATCGAGCGAGAGATCTTCGAAACCACTGCACTGAGGTATCCCACCTTCGCTCCAACCATGCTTCGAGTAGCCCGGCACGTTCACGCTTGGTGCGTCGCTTTCAGCTCTGGCGCACACAAGGCTCTACCGTTTGAATCACTTGCTTATTCCCAATTGCAGGATCGAGCCTCTCTTGTACAGAGTTTTAGCCATCGATTCCGAACCAATTGCGCTCGCCCTCCTATCCGCAATCTCCCGCAAACCACCCGAATTCTTCCGCAATGCCGTCCATCACATTGCCGTCCCCCTCGACTCCAGCACCGGCGTTCCCAATCGGCTCTTTTCCGAGCTTGAACAAGTTATATCTCTCTGCACAGGTGTACGCAACTTCGGCTGCATGAACGGTTTCCTCAACCCACGCTTCATCCCTATCTTCACGGGAATGCACGATCTCCGGAGGCTGAGCTGTAGCCTTGAAGTTCTTTTCGACACCTTGATCGATGAGGAAAACTCGATCGATTTGACCCTCCCGTTCTTCAACACCCTTACTCATCTCGAGTGTTTCGATTTCCGCCCGAATTCCTGCGCTTTTATTCAAAAACTACTCCGGTTACCCAACCTCACATACTTGGGCATCCCGGAGGAATATTTGCGCACAGCGGAACAGGATGGCCTGTTTGCGACGCTGGCCGAATGTCCCCGCATTCAAATTTTGTCATTTCAATGGGACTACGAAAATGCCCTGGCTTACGAGGCGATGAAGCAGCCTCATATTTATGATCCGCGCGTTGTCCTTGCGGTGTCTTGCGGTTGGGAGGATTGGGAGGCCGAGGCGCGTGGTGGGTTGAGGTATTGGTCAGAAGCGGATGATTTTGTGGCGCGTAAACGGAGCTCGGAGATCGAAGGTATGTGAAACGAGTCCTTTTAGCAAGTCATTTTTTGTTTGTGTGCTGACGATGGATTCACTTCAATTTGCAGCGACTCGTTATTGGATTCACGAAGACGTAACCGGAGCCACACCGAAGGTCAGTCATACATATATATTGGGATATCCCGACTTGGTTTTTGTTCTGACAATTTGCTCGCCGCAGCACGTCAACGTTTTCACCCTGTGAAGCGATTTACCTATGCGGTCAATATGCGGTTACTTTCATCTACTGGACAATCCTCTAATTTTTAGTAGCATTTCAAGCGAGGTCTGAACAGAACGCGCACCAACGTTCCATCCTCATCTTCCCCGCCATCTACGTCAAAGTTTGTCGAGATTTCGCTCCAATCGTGGGCATAATGAACCGCGAGAACGCTGACAATTCCTCGCCCCTCCGAGCTCAAGTAAATTTGAGTACTGGCGAGCCGAATCAGACCGATCAATTTTCAACCACAACGTGGACTGAGCTTTTGCTGAGCTTCTTCCGCTCCGCTCGGCCCTTTGTTTCACTTCCGCGACTGAGACCGCTGGATATATTTGTGCCAGCAGACCAGGGCGTTCCCATGAGCTCATTCGACTCGGACCCGGCTAAAGTGCTAAATTGTTCGTTGCCACAGAAGTGTCCCGAAAGTCTTCAAGATCTCGGGAAGATCCAACGAAGATCATCTCATATCACAGTTTCATTGAAGAAACAGTCTGATGCGCTGCTCCTGATCTTGCTCTCTCAGCCTCCATCGTGGTGTACATGGCGCAGCGACGCGAAATGCTTATGATACAAATTGGCAAATGGGGTTTTTTTTTCGCTGGGAAACAACAAAATTGCTCCTCGGCCAATCCCTATTCTTGGCTAGTCGGCTGCAGCGCGTATTAACAACGCGCGAGGGATACAGGCGTTTCTTAAACTGCGACACTCACGCGCACCGCTTCGAAATCAATATAACATTCTCCATGATATGTTACCAACTCAACATCGATCTGTCAAGCCTGAGATACTCATGCTCCCCACATAAATAGGGCGAACCTCTTATTTCTTCGGTCGTCTGCCATTCCAAACGCCACCTAGATTCACTCCGCCCAATTCCCAAGTTCATGAGAAAACCCGACAATTTCAATGAATACAGCGAGGGAAAATCTTCGCCGAGACTCTGCCAGTACGGTATGTGTATCGGTTCCTCACCTACAGCTAAATTCCAACTTTTCGGGCTATCTGGATCGAGGCTTCGCCTACAAACGTTCCGCAAGACTCCACCCGAACCACTGAACTTGCCCTGGCACTTCGGGAAGACGCGTAAGTTCATTTACCTACTCCTCGTGAAATCACATAGGGGACTGAAAATAAATCTTGCAGCTTCTCCTTCCCCACCTTCCCAACATTTCCCACCTTTCCCGCATTTCCCTCGTTCCCAACGTTCCCAACAGTCTCAGTCCCCGAAACTCCTCCTTCGTACGTCCTTCTCTAAGTGTTTTTACATATGTTACCTCTGATTCATCTAATACATTACAATGTGCAGAGCCGCGACCGCGTCTACGCCACCGGCAAATTCACATAACCATCACCGAAGCTCAAGGTCTGTCTATCCCTCTCTGCCCCCAGTGAAGTCATTGCTGATCATTTCTCCATCACAATTCAACTCAACGCAGCCCAAGTTCATCTCCCGTGTCACAAAGCCAACTTGAAAGCAGCAGCGCGAGTTCGTCCGATGTCCCGACACTCAGTGCACCAGGGTATGAATTCGATATACCCAAGCCCAAGCCTGAGCCCCTGATCTCGTATATCGACCCAGAGCTCCTCCGAATCCAAGTCCCAACCCATTTAACCACGCAAAAACGAGGTCGTTACAGTAAGCTCATTCAAACAACAAAGTTGATTTCAAGCGAAACCCTGTGCTCACTGACTTTCTCCAGACCAGGAGCGATCGCAGGAATCGTCGTCTGTGCAGCCATCCTAATCCTCCTCGTCCTTGGGTCTCTACTATTTTGTATCCGCCGCCGACGCCAGCGACTCAACAATGCCGACTTGACCAACACAGATCAAGAGCGAGACTTGCGCGCCGCTCGCACCAACACGCTCTCACCATTTACCACATTCCGCAATCAGACCCCAGACGACACGCCGTACACACCTGACCCACCGTCCGTCGGTCGAAACGGAAGCACCCTGGCGCGACAAATTCTACAAACCGAGATTCAAGCGGCTACGGAGAAGGTGACAGAACTCGGAGACCAGGACAGGAGACCCAGAAGTTCACCTCCTGATCCCAACGTCGATCTCGAAGCTCAATTGCAAGCCGCACGAGAGGAAAATGGTATATTGGTGGCACGAATAAACGAGATGGAGACGAACCCTGATCTTGTGCTTGAGTGGGGAAGAGGGGGCGGGGAAGAGCCTCCGCCGGAATATACGGGAAGAGGAATTAACGTTTAAATGACTCGTCTAAAATTTATAACTTTGTCAAAGCTGCAAACGTCTTGTCTTGAATCCCGTTCATCGGCCGAAAAACGCCGAGCGAGAAAATCCCTCGTCCTCACATCCAATCCACTCGAGGCAGTCAGCGGTAAGCACAGGGACGACGGAGGCGATACCCATGCCGATAATGAAGCCAGGCCAACGTATACCGGGGTGGGGTAGCGAAATCCAGACGGCCACAGTGACCTCGATGGGTGCGAAGTGTCAGGAATCGCGAAGATTCAAGTCAGGATGGGGTCGAGGTTGGAGAGCCTGAGGAGCACCGAAAGGCGGGTGCAGTGCGCGGGATAAGTGGATAATGGTGTGCTGTTGCCAAAATCACGCGGGCTGTGAGAGGGCGCACGACAATGCGAGCTTCGACTTGACGACGAGCCTCCGCTGACGAAGGAGGTCGAGACAGAGACAGACACACAGCGAATTCGGATCACCGAGACGTCTGACGATGGGGGCAAAGAGAAGAGTAAAAACCCCGCATCGACACCGAAAGCAGCACACCATGGGCGTTATATTGGATTCTGCCCCTGGTCGTCAGCTCACTCGCATTCTCCACGCCTGCCTTGGCTCCACGCCGACCCTCCTCGCACTCTCTACCCTCCCACGTCCCCTCCTCCTCCGCCTCATGCCAGTCAGACACAAGCAGCCGAAGTCATCACCCCCTCTAACTTCGCCGTCGAAACGCCAAGCTGCTGCGAATCGCGAGATGAGGCGCATGACGAGATGAGGAAGAAGATCGAAAGAGCACGAAGTTTTACGGAGGAAGGAAACCACGGCGCATCCGTCCCCGTAACTCTCGTGTACGAAGTCACTGTGCTGAGAACGTGGCGCCAAGGACACGACCGCGCTGCGAGAGGCGTATAAGAATCGAGAACGCGAGTGGCGAGTAATCCTCCGGCAAACGCGTCGTCGGAGGAACGATCGAGTACTCCCGTTCAAGCACCGAGGTTGAGGAGGGCAAGCAGACGAAGATAAGAGCGCAAACCCGCATCGACCAGCATAGCATGGACATTTTTGATTCTGCCCCTTCATTCTCCCCACCTCCCTTCGCTCCACCCCGGCGCTCCTTCGCTCTCGCTACCCTCCTATACCCTCGTGCTCCGCCTCGGCCGAGACACAAACGGTCGAATCATCGTCCCTTCTGATTTCGCCATCCAAGCCGCAAGCTGTGATTCATGATGAGATGACGAAGCCGAGGGGCTCGATGAAGGAAGCGACGGGCCACCGTCCACGTCCCCGCAGCTCCGGTGTACGAAGTCGCTGCACCGCGAAGGCGAAGGCCGCCTTGGCGTCGAGCGCTGGAGACACGGGCGCGAGCGCGGCCGGGACCACTCGGAATGACACCGCGAGCATGGCTAGAGGCGGCACCCACTCCAAGAATTCTGCATCACGCGCAGGTACGGTATCGCAGCGAGCGAGCGAAGCTCGCAACCGTATGGGTAGCTTCAGCGGCGAGGCTTCCCTGCAGATGCGTCCTGGAGACGCTGTGTACTGCGGAGAGGCATTGGCGTATTTGCGGCGTCGAATCCAGCTGAGAACCGACGATTCGTTCCTTCAGGACCGGAAACGGAGACCGGGAGCAGCGAGTCGTCTGTAAAGAGAGCAGACACGCTGATGCTCATCAACGGCCGGTGCGCGCGATGGGAGACGCTTTGAGAGTAGGCAACGCTTCGAGAGCTAGGTACGCATGAATCGACACCGCAAACACGGCTGGAGGCGGCACGCTCAAGACCCACTCCGAGAACGCGCGGGTGCAGTATCGCGGCTGGCGAGTGAAGCCATATCGATAGCCTCGGCGGCGAGGTCTCCTCGCGGATGCGTCGCGGGGACGCTGTGTACGGCGGAGAAGCATAGGTGTATGGGCGGCGTCGAACGCAGCTGAAGATCGACGGCGAGCGGCGAGGCTTCGGAAGTGAAGAACGACGAGCGTGCCCGGTAGGTAGAGTAGATGGTACATGCTGGGGCGCGAGAGCGTCGTGCGATGCGGCGGCCATGGTCGTACGGGGAGGGAGAGGCGAAGAAGTGGGATATCGTCGAGAGCGGGAGGAGGGCGACGTGGAGCCGCAATGCAGAGCTTGGGACGGTGGTCAGCCGCGGGGAAGGAGCGAGTGAATACGTCCACCTGGGCGGCTGCTGGCTGCAAGGTGCTCGGTCCTGGGAACTGCAAGTATCGCGGTCTTCATCCGCTTCCACCCCGTCTTCCTTCCACCACCCAGACCACGACACACTCCTCCTCCTGACGACATGATGGTGTGATGCGGCGTCCTGTAGATAGCAAGAGCCTGCAGGAAGCGGGAGGGCGATAGGTGGAAGGGGAAGGCGGGGGTGAAAGAAAACCGGGAGGGAACATTGAGGGAACGCAAGCCGACGGGGGGAGACCGCGAATAGCCCAGGCATAGGTGTGGGCGACGGCACATACTGGGTATCGTTCGCCCGTCTTCGTTTCTTGTTCTTCATCGTCGGCGTACAGCGTACGGCTGCTGCAGATGGTGGAGTTGGAGGGCTCGTCACGCATCCTCAGCAGCTGGGCGGGTTTGCGCACGTAAAGACCAGCTTTGGAGCTCCTTGTCCTCGTCCTGTCCCGTCTCACCCTCGGCCCTGTCCTCCTGAAGAGCGCGACACTCGGTATCGCGAGACTGGCATTGCCGATACGCGTACACATTCCGCACGGGGGGCGTACTCAGCGCATCGTCGGCCTAACGCCGAGTCACTGCGGCCCACTCCGTCCGAATCCTGCCTTGTATACCCCTCCTTGTGTCGGGAAGACAAGAGTGCCTCGCGTCCGCCGCTGAAAACGTTCATACCACCGGGATAGGCGAAAAGAAAGGATCAGCAAGGTGATACCGAAGTGACGCGTTTGGAATAGTAGTCCGCAGACGGTAGTGAAGGACAAGGGGGGAAGGAGGAAGGCGGAGGGCGGAGGAACGGAATGGGCTGAAGCCTGGAATGCACAACGACTGAAAGGCGGATGGCATCCCAGTAGAAGAGAGGGGCAGATGCCAACAGCGTCTAGGATAGGAACGGCAAGACCTAGACTTCCCACCACGGGACATCTGGCTCGAGTGCGAGCAGCAGGGAAGGGGACTAGTGCTGTAGTCCAGTATGGGGCAAAACCACGGCCGTAAGCCTTTGAGTCATACGGCGGCGGCCTAGCGACTGAATAGGTGGTTCATCAGTATAGTGAACATAACGAGGAAAGCAGCACATACCTTACATAGCACCCTTGCTTCAGTCAGTATTCATTCTCACTTGCACCAAGTAGCCAAGCTAGCATTTTCTAGGACAGTACCCTCTCCCGGGTCGACCCGAAATGAAACCAAGACTCTCTGACGCATAGAGGAGCGCCGAGCAGATATAATCCATGCAAAAACAACCACTGTAGGTCTTGATACACTTGGTTTTGAGCTCGTCACTCCCAGCCCCGATCTGGAACCAGATTCATTGCCACTGAAAGCATTCTAGGGATTTCGAGGATTGCAGGTTAACAGAAAGAGCTTCGAATGGATCGTATCAGTTGCGGCAGCGACCAACGTCCCGAACTCATCGTCTGCGACGACGACGCAGAAAGCAAACACAGCCACGCGGAGTAATCATTGTTGACATCAGCCCTGCGACCGGTCCGCAGCGGCCGCTTGCTTTCTTCCTCTGCCCAAGGGGGTGCGGGCCGGAGAAGCCGGCACACCGGCTAGGGAGGGTGGGTCAGCCCAGGAGGGCGATAAAAAAAAATAATGACCTTTCAGTTTTTGCAGGGGGATGGCCCAGGGAGGCTTCAAAATGAGTAGAATGTGCTGTTTCTGATATTTTCAATGAATTCTGAGCATTCTTCGGTCAAAACAAAGCCGTTCTTCTCAAGTCGTCCCAATATGGAACCATCAGCCATCAGCTTGGCTGTGTTTGGCAACAGCACACTCAACATATGTTCAATTTTTGAGCCACAATTTGAGTGTCGGAAAGGAGGGCTCTCCTTCATACTAACCTCTGTGGACCTGTTCCCAAGTGTTCAGATCAAAAGTGACCGAGAAATGGGTAGATTTGATGGCAACTTCCTTATTTGGACGTCACGTGGTAGGGTGGTTCCCGGAGAAGGGTCTCTAATAAAAAAAGCAGCATGAGGTCTTTTTTTTCAGTTTCAGTACCCCCTTGCCTCTGCCACCATCCCTGAATCCTCGCCACGAAGCGCTACACCTCAAACACACCCTGTCCACAACTCTGGGAGCTCGGAACGCTGACTATTTATCGACCTATGTTGTTACTTGTTTGCATAATACCGACGTACTCAAGTACACGCTGAATTGTTTCTGAATTTTCTAGACGACTCGAAATTCTCGAGGCCTGAATTGAAGTGGATTCAGCGGAAGCCCTTTCTCTGATAGTGAATTCGATCTCCATAGATTCTCTACCTTTACCGCAATGAACTTCAAATAACGGTCCTACGCAAAGAAATTCGTGACACAAAAGCAACCGTCTGTTCACTATCATTCTTACTCATTCACAACCTGCTAACAACATTTTGTTCAGGTTATAATGGAATCTGACGGATTTCAGAAGCTTTTGGATTCAAAATGCCAGTCAATCTACGCCTTTATCCGCGATTCTGGTACGTACTATCAAATGAAATGAAATGATTCATAAAGCTCACTATCGCTCGACGCTCAGTTCCCGTACGCTGCATTTACCAGATTACGATGTGGAACTCCACCCAAATCCAAAATCTGGTTGCCATAGCCTCGCCCACCTCCCGATGTGCGACAAGATCTCCAGGATCGCTGATTCATCGAAGCTGAGCCTCGACCGCACCAGCTAAGCTTTCCGCCCCTACTGAAAGAAAAAGCAAAAGAAATCTGAAACAGTCATGAAACATCGCCAACATCGTCTCGTACTTCAAGGTATTTAAACCTACCTCTTCGACAGGCTCCTCCATTTCATACCACTCGGAATCATAGTACCGCACCTCCATATCACCCCACCATCAATCACACAAGTATCTATCAGGACGGAACGAAGGAAGATATTGCAACAGTCGGACCCAGAATGTTACCGCAAGCTTTGAGCTGCCGCTCCTCCCTCCTTCCCCCCTCTTTCCACCCCATTCCGTAGAATACTCTCTCCTCAGACTCGCTCGGGCTCACTCGCACATCCTTCTTCCATGGACTGTCCCTCCGAGATAACATACAGTGATGCTAAGTTAGCAGGGCACGCCCGGCCAGGCTCCGGCGTTATCGACTGCGAATACACCGATGGAACACAGTGCCAATATTCCTCCGTATGTTTCCTGTGGTTCACGCATTATGCTTTTATCATGGATGAATTCGTATAGGTCGATGGCTCCTTGATTACTGGTCCAGGTACTCAAAGTTCCGGAAGTTGTCCACTGGATGCTGTCAGGATGTAAGTGAAATTTTAACTTTTGTACAAATTGCGCTAGTATATAACAATTCAACTCATTTTCTTGTCTAGATCGCCCTCGTCAGAGTCGTCTCCGAAGTCAGTTTCCTAGTGTGCCCTTTCGTGCAAGTGCTGATGATAGATTTTTTTTCCAATCTCTTGTCCGATAGACCGTGAGTTGCCCTAATTTCCGCTTTCATAATGCAATGTGCTGATGATAGTCCCTTTCCATTCTCTTGTCTAGGCCGACTTCATCAAATTCGCCGTGAGTTATCCTCATCTGCACTAAAACCGTGATCATCATTTCCCGCCAACATAGACGAGCGTCCTTCAAGCAGAGTTTCGTTGGCCCTACGAGTTTACCCATCATACCCACCAACCCGCCCGACGACAGTTCAGTCTCATCGCGCTGCTACGTATTACTAGTCACCACCCCCTCGCATCCGGCACAACGAATCCTCAGCCGCAGACGACTTCGAGTACCTATCGACAACCGTAGGTCTTCAACAAAATTTAGATGGCACAAACACAATCAATTTATTTCATCGTAGATCTACTACCGATGGTATGAATAATACCAGCAATCCAATCATAACTTCGCATGCACAGAAAGCCCACGGTTTAAAGTGCGCATTGTTATTCAATAATACAATCCTTCTTAACTCTCATTGACTGCTTCATGAAGGTCAGCCACAATTGCCGGAATCACCATTGCTGCAGGTATTGTGATTGGTTTTGGCGGCCTGGTCTGGTACTTTCGGCGAGTGAAGCGACGTCGAAACAGCGGGCGTCGAGAACCCGGGCGTCATCCTCGCGCCCACACGATCTCGCCTTTCACTCTGCTCACCAATAATCGATCCAACCAGCAGCGAAATGCTCTGGACACACATTCCATCGGTGGCAGCACGCTCGCTCGGCGGGTCCTCCAAACCGAACTACAAGCAGCTACAGAGAAGTTCTCTGAACTCCAAGAACAGGAAAGACGATCGGAGGCCCGCCCGCATTTTACAGGGCGTCGACTTTGGCGGTTAGCGTCAGCCACGCGAAGATCCCATTCTGATTTGGAACTTGAATTGAGAGCGGCAAGAGAGGAAATTAGTATGCTCGTTGCGCGAATGAATGTGCTGGAAGCGAATTCTGAATTCGCCGGGGAGAATACTAGAATAGAAGGGCCTCCGCCGGACTATATGCCGCCAGCGTCGTAGTCTTTATCTCATACCAAATTGCATTTTCCTGTGCATTGACATCCAAACTCGCGAGGATGATCCACCCGCATCATTCAACATGCCGCTGTCGGCACAGGGACCCGATCAATCAACACGGCCAACCACAGGTCCCTTGCTTCGAACACTCACCATGATTTGACGCAAATTTGACGACGGCCACTCAGGCTGTCAATCGGCATCGCTAGGCTCCTCTTCCATGCTCATCCTCGAATTTGCTGCGGAGCGAACACAACCACCCACATGTGAGCAAGCAAGAACTTGAAGCTTCAAGAATCAAGTGGCACTGGCGCCTCAGGCGCCTACAAAAAACAATGTTATCAATATCTGATTCAGAATTTTATTTTATTCTTGGCGAACCTCAAACTTCTCGCTATCATCTTGCTGCTATGACCGTCCTGCAATATATCGCAGCATATCATAATATTCAATATAGTTTCTGTGAATTCGGGCTTACAAATTGTGCAATACATCAAAATTCAACGCGTTGCCCTTTTCCTTTCTTGTATCTTCGTCCTTTGGCACCTCGACTCTGCATTCAAGACTCTAATATGTTTCGCGTCGCAGCTACTGATTATCTCTTCTTCTGCTGCAAGACGTTTGACGATCTGATTTGCCACTCGCCAGTACGCATCAATTGCACCGAGAAATCACGCAAATCCCGCAGTCACAGCCTCTCCCACCGTTATCATGATTTAGGCTTATTCTCAGCCTCTTGACGCATCGTCAAATCTTCACAGCAGATGGCTGTAACGATTCCATATGTTTTTGAAACATCTAACTCAAGGATTGCGAATCTGAATCATGACTGTGACTATCCAGTGGTCTTGCAGTTGCAGCTCAAAGCCACTCGTCTTCAGCTTCGTTTAACATTTGTGATTCAGGTCCAGGCGATACAGCATAGATATCTGTACGAAACCAATCATACATCTGTCAAGACCCCAGCGGCATTTCCTGCGCTGCCGCTCCATATATATAGCTCACATTTCTAGCTGTCACCGGACGTCCCATTCACTTCCCCGCTTCCTCATCTTCAAGTGCTGGTACCTTGTCTCGAATACAACTGACAGGCTCAGCCTGATTCCAGACTTTCAATCACGCCTCTCACTGTATCTGAATCTCTCTGTCTCCTCTATTCACTCAAGCAACACCCTCTTCGTCCATCTGTATTTATGCCATATGGTGGACATCTTTTGCCCGGCGCAGACGAATGACGGTCTATTTTTAACCGCACACTCGGGGGACCACATCGACCCCACAAGTTGTCTATACAACGAGAATACAGTGTGCAATTATGGTCTGGTATGTAAATTTCATCAGTATTTGCTCCTCCTCTCTCTGGCTGTTCGCAATTCTTCCTGAAACCTTTATCTGTCATAGACAAATGGGACACTTGTCTCTGCCAGCCGGGAAGATGCAGGTTGTCCCGCGTTTGTTAATAGCACAGTCGATTCCGTTCGCTTCTCTGGCAGGTCAAGCTCAAGTGCTCCTGAAAGCTCGTGCGTCCTTCTCCTACAAGAATCTGATCCTATCTTATTCAGTGTTCACAATCTTCGGTGCAGATTGTCCTCTACTCCAGATACGCCGAAGCAGAGTATTACAAATTCACCGAGCCAACAGAGCACGAGGGCTGCGTACTCGGAACAGTAAGTGATTTCAAGTGTAGATTGAAAGCAAACTAACCATTTAATCCTAGATCTACTTCCCCGATATCCGGAAAAAAGGGACCGAGGTACTTTCGTCTCCTGTCGAATTTAGATTTTACTTCATAGTAATCACTGCTTGCAGCTCGGAAGCAATCGCGCGAGGCGTTCTTACTGCCATCTGGGTTATCTGTATCGTTGGTTGTGCCGGCGTCACCCTATTCTGGTACATTCGACGAATGCAGCGACGGCGGAACAGCCGGCGTCGGGAATCTGGTCTCGAGCATCTCGCTCGCACGATCTCGCCTTTTACTCTCCTTAATGAGTCACCTGAGGGGCGAAGCGATCCCGACACACATTCCATCGGCGGCAGCACGCTCGCTCGCGAGGTTCTGCGAACAGAGCTTCAAGCCGTGACGGAAAAAGTTGCGGAACTCGAGGACCAGGAAACTCGGAGACTTTCAGACACTGGCGCCACGCAGTCGACGAGGCAACGACTTTGGCGCTTAGTATCTGCGAGAGCGAGGGCAAGAAATCCACCTTCGGATTTGGAAGCCCAGTTGCACGCTGCGAGAGAGGATATCAGCATGCTGGTAATGCGAATTAATATGCTGGAGGCGAGCTCGGATTCTCCCTGGGGAGGAGGTACGATTGAGGAGCCCCCGCCGGATTATGCCACGACCGTGTAGTTGAACGGAATCAATATAAGTGTATCTGATATTGCTTGAAAAAATTGGCCCTTGGTTAGACTCTAGGGAGACCAAAGGGAGACTCGTAGATGTGTCCCAAAGCACAGCTACTACTAGTAAGTAGTTCGAAAGTCGATCACAATATTACTGATGAAATGAGGGGTGAAAGCAAAAGAATTCACGACCCTTGCGAGAAACACAATATTTTGTTTCATGCAGCACCAGTGACCATTCATTCATAAACGAAATTCCGCAACGATGAAAGTCAAGTGAAAGCGAGGCAAGTCCGATTATCGGCCGACGGCCGAAGAAAGCCGACTCGCAGCCATGAAGCCATCTGAAGCTTTCAGCGCATCTGACCTAGTCTCGTAACAAGACTTTATATACTCTTTGGAAGATAGTCGTTCAAACGTATATAAAGTCTTGGATTTGTCGAGGGGTCACGCTGAGGAGCGACATCCATCAATGATGAACAGGGCGGCATGATGACGGCTTCCCGTTTTGGAAGTACGTCCGAGACGCGCTCGCCACCGCTCACTTTGCAACTAACTCGCCTCCCCTCGCGTTATTCGTTATTACCATATCTGAGGGGAATCAATTATTAAATCTGACACATCTTCCCCGTAGTTGAATGAATTTGCAGTTGTGCAAAAGATGTACTCCATCCCTTGCAGCAGCACTGAACTTGGCATTGTATTGTGGACCAGTGGTCGTTTGAACAAGTGATGTTAATTCCATATTGAGTTTTATGTGTAGATCATAGGGTATTAGAAACAAGAGAGAGTCCATAGAGCGAGCTACACAAGACGTAGCTTTGAAAGTACGGATGTACTTCCTTATTGAGCGGATATTGCCCAAACGGGAAGCCGTCATCACGGCGAACGCTTGCCTACATCTAACCACGCAAGGAGTCCCCAGCGCTGTAGCCAGTCCGCACACGCTTCTCGAGACGTTCGCTTAGCACCCGCGCGCTCCATCCTGCTAACCTCCAATACAGCTCAAAGCGCTGTGACACGTCATCGCTGCCGCCACGCCTAGGAAATTTAAATGCGACGCAGAGTGCAAGCTGAGTGAGACTCCAAAGCCCTAGCCTGCGGCGGAGAAGCGGGTCATCCAGATCTTCATACAGGCATCGGGGCACCCATACCGCTCCCACAACGACACGAGAAAAGGGAAGACGAAGATAGGCCAACTCCCATAGCAGTTATCCGTGGACCGCTGACACGGAAAGGGCAGCGCCGGATCGATGCGAGCAGGCAGCAGCGGCTCGTCATCTTCTGAAGTCGCTTTCGACGTGCAGAGAGCCACCGACCAGATTTCCGCTCGAGAGGGGATTGAGAAGGACGCAAAGGCGGCTGTCACGAAGGTCCAAGCCCGCCAGCACACTGAGCTCGATCTTCGTACCTCTGCATTTGTCTGTTCCTCCACCCCTTCCATCCCCGCTCCTCGACCCACCACCTCTACCTCTATTTCTCCCACATCAGCTCATCCCGCGGTACATCCTGCTGCATCGTCGTAGGGGTCCCGGAAAGCAGCAGACAACGAAGATGCCAGCAACGGAATGGAGGCAGAATCCAAATGAATGGCGGGACTGATACGACGTTGGGGATGCCAGCATGCTGGAGCAAACAAAGGTCGCGAGGCGGCGTCGTGTGAAACGTGGGCGAAGTGGGAGTAAAGATGCTGCAGCGAGCCGTGATGCCGCTTGAGCGACTGACAGGAAAGGCGCAGGACATGATACCAGTAGGTCGCGCTCGGCGAGGTACGGTGAGCCGCTCCTGCTTCTGCTTTCTCAGCCCAATCTGATACATCGTTAGCATTTCCCTGCGGTCACGAATGAGACAGATGACGATGGAGTAGAGGAAGTGAGTACACACCTCGTCGTATTCGTCGTCATCCTTCTCTATGTACACTGCCAGAGGAAACGTCATAGCACCCTCCTGCCACCACGATTCGTCCGCCGTGTCTACGAGGCCCCGGGCCTACACGCAGCGACCTGAGAACCGACGATGTATCTTTGCGTCTAAGAGTGTCGGGTTATTTGGGAATACGCAAGGCGAAGGGAATAAGCGCCCCTTCTCGAGGTTGACGCCTGGCGGCAGCGTGCGTCTTGGTCACATCCGACAACATCCCCTCCTCCTTCATCGCCGCCCATTCTCCTTCTCCCTGCCCTTCCCCTCACACCCAATCCCTCCACCTGCGGCTCGACGGCATCCTCATCCTCCTCCAGCAGCGTCTCCCGGTGTCCCCCAACTCCCCTTCGTTGTTCCACCATACCCCGCTGTCCAGTTTCTCCTTGCTCGTTCCCCATTCTCCGACATCCGCACCAACATGCCCGCCCGTCGATCCCCAGCTCACACCATCCTCCGCCTCCACCGATCATCTCCATCTTCCCCTCCTGCACCCCGTTTACGCAAACACCTCAGATCGGATACGGCCCAATTCTCGAGCGCCGAGAACACGATGCCGATCCCGTGGACACGACGGGCTGGGAGTCCGTCAAGAAACTGACGAAGGGGGCGGGCGCGAGAGGCGGAGCTTCCTGAAGACGAAGAATGCGAGAATGCGGGATGGGAACTCGAGATGGGCGGGCTACGTCACACGGAGACACAGCGGCATACTATAACACGAGCGTAGCGGCAGTGAATCAAATTCGTTATCGCGCGCGGGCGGGGCGAGCGTGTCCTCACTTGAGATTGACTTGAGGTGGTATTTTCCTCTTTCCAGTCCATGACTCCTCCCGATCTCTTCACGTCCATGGCCGCATCCGCAGCCCTGCCATGTATCGCCCGCGTGCCTGCTGGAGTTTAGTGAGCGCCGTCCCGACGCGGCTCGACACGGAAGACGGTGACGTACCATTTGTCTTCGTTACCTCCCCGCCTTCGTCGCGAAAGCTTTCACCCACTCCTCTACGACTGACGCTCCTCACTCTTCTCATCCTCATCCAGAACACCGCCCCCCCCCTCCCTGGCTCTCGACCACTCCCAGTCACAATGTCGGTTTTAGGAAGATACACGGGCCCCCGACCTATCTGGAGGACAGGCGTGTCTTGCCCGACAGCGGTGTAACGCTGACACTTGAATATATCGACAGAAGTGCTAAATATAGCGCAGCAGAGAATCTACCACCAATATATATATATAACACAATCAACCAACACACACAACACTACAACACAAATATCTCAACAAGATACACTCAAATGTCTCTCGAAGAGTTCGTGGGGTTCGATCCGAAATCCAGATGTCTCAGTGACGAGGATATAAGTCGACTTGCAAGCAAGAACCTTGCACAAAACACGCTCTCACACACCGTAGATGGAAGTGATTCCGTCCGCGGACCTTTCCTAAAAATAGGAACTATAAACGGTAGGATACAAGATACCCAACGCAGTTGAATATCAGGGCGAGATTGAAACAATGGCCACAAACAGTTTCCGCGGCAGAATGCACAATTCTTATAGCGCCAGTTACGCTATAGACCTGAACCTCCAAATTCCAGGAACCTTTGACACTCCTTTATATAGCACAAGCCTTTCAGACGAGGACTAATCAGATCTCTTCCGGTTATGCGCCAGCAGTCCCAACGCAATGCTTCAGCAGATGGACAGTTCCACTCTTCCTCAGACTCAGGGAGATACTAGTTCACTCTCGAGCACACGTATCTTCACAATGAGATAGGCAGTCCGCGGGCAGTAGAGGCAGGCAGTTCCTTACACACTAAGGCCACGACAAAGCTACTCGAAAGCAAAGCCTCCGCGGGTGAACACTCTCGAAACGATGCTTAGATTCACACTTGAACTGAACTTCAACACAATTTCTATTAAGACAAACGAGTAGACAATATCTTTATATATGCCTCTACGTTGCTGCCTGAGTTCACCAACGCTGTCCAATAGACTGAGCGCGATGTCCTCCAGCTCAACGAGAAATACAGGTCCTTTTATACTAATGCCAAGAAATACATCACATAAATAGTACAGAGTAAGCAATGTCGATCCAATTGAGTAGAGAGATGGTATATTGGTATTTGGGTGTCCCGGCGGACCTTCGGCAGCCTCTTGGCTTGTCGATCCAACGGTAGAAAGTCAGCCATTATGACTCCCACGGTTGAATCACTGAATTGCGGAAGCCCGCGGAACGCCATCATTGATGATCTCGTCAATCCGTCACTGGCGGCAACCCTTCCGGTGGTGCCATCAACGCCTCTAATAACTCCTAAGACTATTCTTGGGACATTCCTATTCACTCGCAATATCACAGGCTCGTCTGTTGTCCAATTTATCAAGCCACCAAGTCATCCGCGCTGACTCCAATATAGAAATAGATTTCTAATGAAGTTGCCGCACTTGTCCGGCTTCAGCATCACACATCATCACTCCTGTCAAAAGACCTCATGTCTTGCCATAACTCTGCCTTCTGATCCTAGCACCGGCATCTCCTGTATGAGATCCCTTTCCGCTGTTCCAGCCGTTTATTTATAGTCGGCAGCCCGCGGCATCTGTCCATTGACTGATTAGCCGCCGCGGCGCCTTCTACATCCTGATAGACCTTCGTCTAAGTCCGTAGTACACCAGGTACTTGACTCTTCGTCACTCTCTCCGAGGGTTCTGTTATAGAACAGATCCATAGTACTGCAGTAGGCTTTATTAATATAATGCCTTTCTCCTGTAATGGGTTTTACGGTCAACAGCTCGGAGCTCACTTTGACCCTCCTTAGTGTCACCAACAGAGGTACTGACTTCCTATTGATAGTCGAGTAAGACTATAGTCGTGGCGGGTAGTTGGGGTGTTTAGGGCCGCACTTGACTTAAAATAGCCAGATATAACGCGCAAAAATGGCCAGTCGTTACATCTCCCCTTCACTAAATCTAGACCGTCCCCGGTCTATAGCCAGCACCAAAATCCGTGCTTATTTTTGGCTTCAAATTTAGTGGACCGCAAGGATGACAACTCCCGCGGACGTCTATTTTTAGACCAACTGCAAACTACTTCACTGTCCCTTTTTCCTCGAGCGACTTGTTTTTCGTCAAGTCCTCATGCACTACTCGCTAAGACGTTCCGTCTTTGATTTTGACAGCTGCTTCCGCGGACGCCAATCATTACGGCATATGACGTCATTGACACTTTCTGTCTGAAATATTCGGACAGGGGTTCTGCACCTCTTTTCCTTATATTTTTCGACTCGTTCAAATTTTCGCCGTCCTGGACTCCACCAACCCTAATCCTAAGTGCGTCTGCACTTCCGCTTTATCTAATCTCTACTTACTTTTTACTAACTCTCTTTCTCTTTAACTTTAGGTCTCCCTGCTCCCGCGCTCATGAAGATCCCCACTTCCTATGTACAGAGCTCGTTGGTCCCTCCTTTGCTTTCCAAAGTTGCCTATCCCTGCCTCAATTGCATTCTCAACTTCGCTGAATGCCGGCCCGTCGGTGGACGTTCCGCCGTGTGCGTCCGCTGTGCCCATTATAAACATCAATGTTCATTCAACTGGACCCCGGCCACATTCAAACGGTTCGTCGAGTGTATGCGTCCCTTCATGGCAGTCGCGCCACACACCATTGCCTCCGCGCTCCAACGTCTCGTTCAGGCGTACGAGGACGCGCAGTTCACCAGCTTCGCACACGCTCGCGCCTGTAGCAATCTCCGTTTGCAAGCTCAAGATACTGCCCTGACGATCTCCGGCGCCGAACGTTCCCTTGCCATGGAACAGTTCAACGACTTCTTCGAGGACCAGGAGGGAGCGGACCTTGCGCGGGAATTCGTAGCGCACGTCCTGTCCAAGAAATCCTTCCACGAGATGGAACAAGATTTCGTTGCGCACGAGGCGACTTCTAGCGCGATCCCTGTGACGGACGAAGCGGGTGTTGTTTCCGAGCACGTCTACCACCCAGAGTTCTCCAACCGCCTTATCCCCGGGTTGGAACTCAAGGGCGTCCTCGGTACGGTGGATCCCAAAGTACGGCCCATCGTTTCCTTCGACGATTTGACCTCCGCGGGTCCTTCGTCTGCGCCCGTTGCTTCCTCTTCTAAGACGACGTCCCCAGCGGAGCCCGCGGCGTCCACCTCACAATCTGCGGCTCCTCCTTCGACACCTCTTCCTTCGTTTGGTCCCGCCCCTTTGTTGGAGTCCCCCACTCCCAGTTCGTCAAAGGCGCGCAAAGGCAAGGGGGTGGAGACGCCGTCCAAGGCGGACAAGGGCAAGCAGGTGGATCGTGGCTAAACTCTCGCGCTGTTCGCGTTCGTTTCGAACCTTTGCAAATTGTTATCTACTTACGCATGTACTCGGACTGTCCTCTTCCAGTCCTTAAACAATCGAAGATATTTCTTCTGTAGTGCTGTTGTCTCCAGCCGTATCGTAGACCAACTCCCAAAAAACGACTCTTTTGTACATATCCCAACTCAGTAGTATTAGCCTTAGTTTACTTTGCTTGTGAACTTTACTACTTAGAGTTCAAATGCGCAAGCGCCCAACGGCGCCTATCTCACTGTCTCTTTTCAACCGTGTGAACTTCATTAAGTAAATTCCACTGAGTTGAACATCAAACGGCCATCATGCCGCCATCAATCCGTCGGAGATTGCCGAAAGAAGAATTTTGACCAAGTCCGTCGTCAAAATCCTTCTTCAACTTTTATTGGAATCAGCCCAATTTCTCCTGTACTTCAATCAGAAGTCACGCCTGACACTTAATTGACACTTTTCTTCAAGTCGTCAAAAAGTTTCCTCTCGTCAAACTCTTCTCTTTCAGTTTTCCGCGGGTCTATTTTTAGTACAGCTTAACTTTCTCTCGAGTACTTCTGAACGTACACCCAGAGTCGAGTTCTGCACTCCCGCCGGTATATTCTAACAAGCCTCTTGCTTCATAGAATACCCACTATCATCCCTAACTGCCTCTTAAAATCGATCGTATAGAAACCGATCGACATTATTCAGCCTTAAAACTCTTCCGCAACTTGGCTTTTGCAACGCTCTAGCTCAAAGTCGTCTAATTTTAGCAAAACGAAATTTCCCTGCCTCTTTATGGGTAAATTTGCAAGGCCCGCGGTGGCGCAATACCCTCCCGCGGTTGTCTGTTGCTCTATATTCTCCCCCTCACCAAAGAAAAAAGATGCGTCCTCGCATATTCAATTCAGTTAGAGGTGCAACCAACAGCCTTGGCTCATTTTTACGATCGTAGCCGGGCATTAAAATTTTAACCAAGCTCTCCTAGTCAAAACTATAAATTGACTTCTGTTCTCTGCTCATTTCTTCGTCGCCTACAGGCCTTCATCGCATGCCATGGCACCACGCTCTGCGCTCATCGAAGCGTCCAACCTTATCCTTGAAGCTGAACGCGACTCTCAACGGGTCCTCGCCCTCAGAGACTCTCTCCCTGCGGCTGTCATTCACTCTACGCTCAGCACGTTCGCAGCCGCGGCGGTTCGTCCATATTTTTGCATGCCCAAACGCTTTCCGCGCTGACTCTGTCTATTTTTAGTCGGACTTCAAACTGTTCGCTCAGTCCCTTCAGCACCCCTCCAACGAGAAGGTCGTCACTGCTCTTACTGCCGCCTCCAACGCTATGAGGGACGAGTACAAGATCTCCAAGTTCAAGATCCCCACTTCCCAGCTTGGCGCTATCGACCGCATGCTCAACAACTACCACAACGCCAAGAATAGCAAGCGCGACAAGGCCGCGGCAGCCATCAAGGGCCACCGTGCTAAGGCTCAAGTTCAACAGGTGCTTTCTCGTGTTCGTCGCATGCCTCCTGGTCCTGAACTGTCCTCTATAATGCAGGGTAAGTCTGTTGAAGTCATCGACGATTCCGGGGACGACGACTCCGCGGAGGAAGCTTCCGTCGCTGATCAGGTATTCCTCAGACGTTACGAAGATTATCTATGGTATTAACCAACTCCAGATGGATCTCGACAAGGACGAAGGTAGAATCAACCCTCTCTATATCGCTGCCATGGGAGCCAACTATCGCGCAGGAGGCTCCTCTTTGCCCCCTGGTCTCTCCTTCCAGAAGAATAGTGCGCCCAAGGTCAAGAACGACACTGTGCGTCTATTTTTATCCCTCTGCACTTTCCTCTTCATTCACCCAGATTTCCGTTTGCTCGTCTTGCTCTTCTCACCAGCACGGCCAGGACAACTGCCCTGTCAAACCCAAGGACGGTATCCCTGCCGGTAAGGCTCCTCAAGACGACGGCAAATCCGTGCGCATCATTGACGATCCCGTTCCAGAGGACATGTTCAAAAATGTTCGTAAAGTTCCTGTGCGTTCGCCTTTTCACTTTGTTCTATTTTTATAACATCGTTTTATTAGGGCAAAGGCCCCAAGGTGAAGAACTCCGACACATCTTCCACTTGTCCTGACGAGGACGAGAAGGTACGTAACCCATATCCCACGGTTGAATTCTCGCTTAACGTTCATCAATTGTTGTAGATGGCGCCCGCGGAACCACTTATGGTGCGTGAAATGTTCGTCAACTCTGTTTCTCTGCTTAATTCTCGCTCATAGCCTGCTTTGTCGTTGAACCCTGTGTCCAACCGCAGCAACAAGCGTGCCCGTACCGAACCGGATGACGTCGACCTCGACTACGAGCCCAAAGTCCCTGGTACGAGTTCATCTTCTCCTTGATCTAATTTCGTCTAATTTTTATTTTAGACTCCATGGACAAGGACCTCATCGCCATCATGCGTTCGGACGATGTCAACAAGACCTGGAAGGTTTCTCAGAACCAACTCAAGCACTTGGACGCGCAAGGTTTCAAGGCTCGCGAGCGCTACCTCCGCCGCAACATGGCCGCCGCTTCCTTCAAGTATCGCTACTGGCTTCGCGCCTACGAGGAGATGGATGACCAGCTCGAGCAGCTCATGAAGATCCATCATGCCGACAACGAGGATCCCATTATGCGCCCCGCTAGTTCCGCGGTATGTCTCTGTGTTTATTTTTATAGCTCTCCAGTTAAACCTTTCCGCCTTCTAGACTTGATCGTCCTTCCGCGGCCTATATACCTATGTGCCTTCGCTCTTTAGACACATAAACCGTCGACTCTCAGTGTTCCCTATCGTATCGTCGTGCGTTCAACCGCACATATTTGCTGTTCAACCAGCAACTGTCCAAATCCCCGGGTGTCTCGTATATACATAGCAGTGCTTGCAATACAATTGTTTTGTCAAGCCAACTTCGTCCGATTTCCCGCAGTCTCTTGGACATCTCAGGAGTGGTAAGACTCTTTTTCCGCGCTCAGAATTCCAAAAATAGAACTCCAATCGTCCAGTTCTACTTCAACTTCTCAAGTACTTCAAGCCGCCGCGGAAGCCTTTTTGTGAACGACTCCATTGCCGTGACCGCCTACATGCTCCTTGAAGCCCTTATTCCACTGGATATTGTGCGCCTCTAAGTCTTGGCAAGCCTAGACTTCAAGTCTCACTCCTTTACTTTCCTCCATCCCGCTTATGATCAATACAAAATCTGATTCAAATAATCACAGGCAAGACATCTCCTCAGCAGTGTTTACTATTTAAACAGTGCCTCATAGGAACGTCTTCTCCCATAATATTCTTTTCTCTTTGCATGAGCATCCACGGCTTAGACGACGAAGAGAACGACGACTACTACGATTATCTCTACGACAGCCCCGACGAAATGGATCCTGCCGCAGTCCTCGCAGCCTTCGCACGCGATATCATAGTCCCTGTCAGCGAGATCCTTCCCAAGTTTCAAGCTGCCATCTATCTTATGGAAGATAATAAGGTGCGTCCTTAGTACTTGTTACTTTCAACTTCGACTGATCTATTTTCATCACCAGCCGACTGAACAGTGCTCTTGCTGCGCCAAGAAACACAACGTCGAGCCTTGCGCTCCTACTAGTTGGGGTCCTCCTTGCCACAACTGTCTTATTCAATTCCATCCTTGCGACTTCACCAGCAAGGACAAGATGATCGAAAGTTGGAAGAAGCGCGGGGGTCCTGGTGCGTCCATTTATAGATGTCCAGACTTATTCCTCGCTAATCCTCCCCTTCAGCTATCATCTTCGGTCGCAGCACCGTCGACCTGGAGACCATGCTTAACCAGCTTGACGAAGCTTTCGCTTACCACCATGAGTTTTCCATCAAGGCTCGCAAGGCCCAGTTCATCAAAGCGGTCAACAAGATCGATGATCTTCATGAACTCGCCTACATGCGCAAAGAACTCATCCTTCACGGCTACGACAACTCCGCCCTCGGCTTCGTCGAGCTTCGTATGTCCAAGCTCCTTCCTCCTGACACGTCCATTCACTGCGTCGAATCGCCTGACAAGTACGATCTCCCATTTTAATCTTTCCGCGGAGAAGTTCTAATTTAAGATTACAGAGGCGCATACCACCACAATCTTTAATGCTTCCTGCGTTTGGACCGTCTAGGACCAACCGACTCTTTTGGCTCATCGTCCGAATCTTCCTTATCATCATCGCTCCCAGTCTCCGATTCTGATGACTCAGCCCTTTCGAAGTCTTCAGGTGTTACCCTTATTTTTACTTTATCGAAGGCTAGATCCTTTATCTTCTTTGAGCTGCGCTCCTTTGTCTTTTCCCCTTCCGCGGGAATATCGTCCACTAGCTTTTCGAGTGTCTCCGTAGATACATCAATAAACTTTTGGATGTTGAGCGGAATTTGCATTCGGCGACGTGCTAAGTATGGAACCACACGCCCCGCGGCTATCCTGTCATGGAATAACGCGCCGTTCATTTCAGCTAGGATATACGCTCCTCCCTTGGTACGTCTTATAACAACCATTGGGCCGAGGTATCTCCCCTTCTGATCCATCTTAGAGTTCAGAGACTTCTCTACTTCAGTGTGGCGCACGAGAACCAGATCTCCCGGTTTGAAATCATAGTTTTTAATCTTATGTTCATTGTACCGTTCGAGTTTACGGACTTGAACCATTTTAGCATGATCTACACGCTTCCTCATGTGTTCAACATGGGCAACATGCTTTGCTAAAGCTCTGGCTCTTAGCCCTATCAATTCCGCGGTCGTCAACACTCGACCTGGTATGTCAACCAACCAAGTAGCTTCCTCAATATCCAACGGTAGAATTGGATGCGCTCCAGTCACCGCAAAATAAGGTGAACAACCTAATCCTTTTCTAACCGTTACTCTGTCTGACCAAAGCATAACATGGAAGAACCAGAACCATTTGGATGGGTTCTTGCCAGTCGCTTTGAACAATGCCTGACGCATTTGGAAGTGTCCGCTTTCAATCTTCCCGTTCGCTTGAGAGTTGTACGGTGAAATCTGAATATTTGGTATTCCGTATTTCTGTTTCAACCATTCCACAGCTTTCTTGAACTGCCCCGCATTATCCGTAACAATCTGCTTTGGGCAACCCCAACGGCAAATGATTTCTTCAAACAGGAACATTCCAATTGCGTGAGCCGTGTCTCTCACAAGCGGTCTCGCTTCTAACCAAGAACTCAACGAGTCCCTAGCATCAACTACTAGTCCACATTTATTGGACACTTGCCCCATTACCATTACATCGGTATGGATGACCTGAAATAGACTTGGAGTATGGGTCAAGACTGGCGGGACTTTCAACAGTGTATGTTGTCGGTTTTGGCAAGCGTCGCAAGACGCAATGTACCAAAATACATCTGCTTCTATTCCTGGCCACCAGAATCGCAGCGTAATCAATTCTCTAGTTGCATAACTTCCGCGGTGACCCAGACTGTCGTGAGCAGCCTTCATCATGTACATGCGGTGTTCCTTGTCAACAACTAACTGATTCGCAGTGCCAAAAGATTTCTTATACATCCTCCCCCCTTTCAAAAAGAAATGTGAGGCGAAGCGCATAAAACTTCTATACTCTGCATCATCATTCATTCCCGCGGGCCTTTTCATAGGGTCCGCTAGCCATTCCTTTACCAATGGTAATTTAGCATCTCGCTTTTTCATCCAATCCGAACGATGCTCTTCATCGTAAGGCTCTCGCTTCGACTCATCCCATTTCAATTCTAAATTTGGAATCAGAGGCTCCGTCATTAAAATATACTCAGGGATCTGCTTATTCTCCTTCGAGTACGCTTCTCTGCGTGCTCTCGCCAGATTAGCTTCAGTCATTCTGGCACTCTCGCAATCACGTTGGAAATCATCCATACAAACTGCATCAACGTCCACCATTTCTGGCTGTTCCTCCTCCGACTGGAAATATCCACCTCTGGTATCAATCAGGTGTTTAAAGTCCTCGAATTCCAACGGCTGTGGGCCTTCCGCGGAAACGTCCTCATGGTCCTCGGGAGGTTCATTTTGGTCATAACCCTCTTCCGAATTTTTGAATTGTTCATCCCCAGGGAAAGGATCTCTCCTTGATAACCCGTCGGGTGCAAACTTTTCACCAGGGACATGCTTCAGCTTAAAATGGAACATCAAGATCTTTTCAATCCAGCGGTTAATCGTGGCGTTGGGGCCCATTCCAGGGTTTTTCAACATGCCCTTGATGTATAACGCGTCGGTTTCAACCACAAGCTTCCTTGCTCCGAAAATCCAATAATACATGGCCTCTAGAGCTCTCATCAACCCGTACAATTCTCGTTTAGGTTGCGAATAGTTCGCCTCGGTCTTCCCTAACGTTATACTCGCAAATCGTGCAAAGTATTTCTTCTTAGGATCATCTGGGTCTAGCTGGTAGATAATAATTCCCACAGCTCTCCATGAAGTATCCACTTGAATTACTATGTCCGAATCCCAGTCGTACCTCAGGGGTTTTAAAGCTGGGCAGTTTTTCAACCTTTCTCTAATTTTGGCCTGCGCCTCATCACAGTCCGCGGTCCATACAAAGGGAACGTCCTTCTTCGTTAACTCATTGATAGGTGCAACAATGTCGCCGTACCCTTCAATAAAGCTCCTTAGCACACCAACCGTGCCCAAGTACGCCTTCACTTGCGTGAAAGAGTCACAGGAACCCCAGTTATTAATAACGTCCACCCTCTTAGGATCGGGAATTCTTCCGCGGTAAGAGCAAATATGCCCCACAACTTCAAACTCATCCGCACAGAGGACTAACTTCTTCCCTGAAAAAGTCCCTCCTGCGTAAGCCATTCTAGTCACAACTCGATTTAAATTCTCGAGATGTTCCCAGATAAATCTTCTAATTCCAGGATTCGCAGCAATCCTTTCCCAATCGCCATCTTTTGTCTCGTACCTCGTAGGTCCCCCGCGGACAGGTACATCGTCTATGTAAGGGATTGTTACATGCGGCATTTCATCTCTCAAGATGGTACAAACGTCCTCGTGAAACACGGGAACAGAATTAGTCCATCCCATCGGTAATTTTACTAACCTCAGTGCCCCAAACGGCGTCTGGAAGGTTGTATAATCCCTTGAAGATTCCGCTAAGTCCCTGTTATCATATCCGACAAACATATCCAACGAAGCTCCGCACGCTCGACCAGCAAAATGTTCTGCTAGCTTCTCCGTGGCTGGAGGTACCCCAGAGTGTTGAATTGTAACCTCATTCAACCTCTCTAACGCGTGTACAATTCTCAATGACTTTCCATCTTTCTTTATCACCGCAAAAATAGGTGACCTGTAGGACGAGTTGGATGGTTCATACACCCCAGCATCTAATTTTGACTTGATGATGCGGCAGAACTCTTCAAAATGTCCAGGTGGAATTGGAATTTGCGAGCATACCCATGGTGTATGTGGTACCACAGGCATATCAACGGGCGGAAAATATTCATGTTTGAATTGCCCTCGCTCATCCTCTTCCCAGGCGAAATGCTCGTTATGCAACATCATAAAATGATGAAGCAACTTCATCTCCTCAGGCAATAAGAACCCAGTGTTATGAGTCTTTTCAAATGCCTCCATTCGCTCCGCGGTATATCTTCCTACTGGGTGAATCTCAGGAATATCCGTTTCTATTTTCGGCATATCCTTCAAAGGGTCCCCCGTGATATTCCGCACAATCCTGAACTTCTCATCCACTTTTCCAAGGATAGGCTTAATCTTTTCCGCGACCGGTTTGTACTTCTTAGTAGCAAATACTCGCTGTTTTCCCATAGAGATGCCCAAATTTCCAAAAATAAATTGCTCTCTTGGTACTTCCGGCACCGGTACTTCAAAATTCAGCTTCCCCTTCGCAGCAGGGACTGTCTTAGCTCCCTCTGCCTTCGAAGTCTTCTTAGACTTCTTCTTCTTCTTTTTCTTCTTGTATTTTCGCTTTCTACGGTTCACTTTCGGCGCACGGTCCGCCGCCTCCGCGGAACTATTTTTATCATCATTCACGCGGGAATCTCGCTCCATGTAGGCAAACGCAGACTTAGCCGAGCTATCACCCGGATTAGGTGCATGCTTTCCACGGTTCGATTTTCTCGGGCTTCCCGGGCTTCCAGATTCCGTGAACAAGAAGACATCTGTGCCTTTATCTTTCTCTACCTGCCCCGCGTATTGATTCAACAATACACTAGCATTCTTATCTCCTGCAAATGCGTCCCTAGACGCCAATAAATATGCCATCGTCCTGTCATCCTGCGTAACAACATCCCCGTCTTTCGGTAAACCATATCCTGTGCACACCAACTCCCCATGGTCGTTGTACTCAAACGCGGCCATTACTTCTCCCCCATCTTTGAGTTCCTCGAAGACTTGCAAAAATCCGGTTTGGTCTCCGCGGGAGCTGTCTGGACTGGCTTTCCTGTGTCTCGATCTATCTTGACCCCCCTCTGAGAGGTTGCAAAGGTATTTTTGTTCCCTGTGCGCGGATCCGTAATTGTGATCTCGACTTCGCCGGTTCTCTTGCTCGCAAACACAGCTTCTGACAAAATTTCGAAGGGGCGTCCCAAAAGAACTTCATAAGGCACCTCATCAATAATATGAACTTGAAGGTGCATCATTATCCCTTCAAAATTAAACGGCACATTTATAGCCAAGCCCAAGGTGGACTGAATCTGGCTATTCGCAGCAACCATCTCACAGACTATATTTGTATTCCAAGTCAAACCAATTTCCTTGGCCAACTGAGCATTCATTGATACAATCTGCGAGCCGCTATCCGTAATGGCTTCCACATACTTGCCATTCACTGACGGATGAATGCATCTGAGCTTTGCAGAGGAGCCCGCGGCCGGGACTTTAACAGCTTTCGCTTTTTCTCCCTCTGGTAGAGACTCATAGTATTGAAGGACAGGGTCCCCACAAATAACGCTTCCCTCCGGTAAATCATGATCATTGGAGGTAACCAATTCAGGGAACGTGTCAAACATCAACACCGACACAGTCTTTCCATCCTCATCTACAACTTCACAAGTCGTTGTCTCAACTCGAACGTTATCCTCTGCTTCACTTTCATCATCCGCGGGGCTCTCAGAGTCTGAGTCTTCATCCTCAAGCACCCTTTGGACGACAAAGTTGTGCACCTTGGTAGGGACAATATCACCAGAAGTAGTCTTCATAAATTTAGCTTTGTTCTTCCGCGGACCCCCAATCTCAAGAGTTTTCCGGAGCATCTCGTTACTATCCAGCAATGTGCCTATTTTGACTGGTATCACAGTTTCCCGAATAGCGTCTGCAATCTCCGCGGTAGCTTTGTCTCGCCGCTGAGTATCTTTAGGCACTCTTGTTCTTCGTGAACCTGATGACCCTTGGCCATGTTGCTCCTCTGCTGGTTTTCGCGGGAACGCGGGTCGTACGGGAGGGTCAGACAGAGGTTTCACATCCTTGAACGGAAGTTCTTCCTTCTGATTTTTATTTCTGACACCAACCGACTCGTCCTCAGAATCACTGACTTCTTCAACGGTGACTTTCCTCGTAGGTTGAGTAGAACGCTTCGGTAGCAACACTTCAACTCTATTCTCTCTGGCTGGCTTAATGGGTGCTTTCCCATTATCTCTCTCGGCTACTGTTTCTTTTTGTTGGTTTTTCTGTTTTTCTGGAACGCGGTCTTTGGCTTTCGGATCCTCAGGAGCTTTCCGCGAGCGAGTCTCCCTCATCGGAATCACTGAAAATCCTTCTGTGCCGCCATAAACTGCGCTATCTTTGCAACAGACTCCTCGATTCTGTCCAGTCTATCCGCGGTGGCAGGAGAGTCTGACTCTTCCCTGGATTCACTCGCAAACGACTCCGCGGCCGGTGCAGTGGGGTCACTAGCGTAATAATACTCAAACGCCTCTTGGTTATAATACACCTGAGTACGATTGTTATAGTAATCCCGCACTTTGGTCATGTAGCTCTTATTCTTGGGTTCCCGCGGCAAAGCCTTTCCATCATAGAAGAACATACGCCCATCTTTCAGGATTAGCAGGCCCCCAGTAATATCATCCCTTCTGTGCTTGCAGTCCGCAACATAATGCGAAGGATCCCAACAATAGTAACAGCCCGTAGGCTTGCCTTCTCTAAGAGGCGGCCTATCCGGTGTATACGATGGCCTGTCTGGCCCGTATTCTCTTCTTTCTGCAGGACGACTAGGATAATTGGAAGTCCCTTTCGTCAAGGCTTCATGCATCTTGGACATGACCTGTTTTTGGTCCGTCGTAAACTTGTCCAGATGATTGGCTAAGGGTCTTTTCCATTTTGTCCTCAATCTCCTTATTCGACTGGAGAATTTTCTCCTCTCTGGCTTTGGAATCAGCCTCAAGCTTCTCCAATCTAGCCTTCAACTTGGCAGCTTCATCTCCACCCTCTGAACTACCCGAAAATAGAACAGCCTTCCTCTTTGTATCCGAGGGAGTTGTGAAGAAAATAGAGTCATTACTTTTGATCAACGACTTCAGTATTTCCTCAAAGTCTGCCCATTCGTACAGGTCATCAGGATGAGTGTAGGCCGGTTTATAGGCCTTTCCTTTGTTCGCAGGCAGCGCTTCATATTCAGATTTTGCTCGCTGATACGAAGTAAGTTCCGTCGGACTTCTGGCCAGCACGATATTGCGAAGAGTCTCCCTGAAGGTAGGGTGAATACCTTTCAAAAAGTCTTGCGCTAACTCGCGCCTTGAGAGCATCTCTCGGTCCTTGTTCATCACTGCAACTCGTCCGCGGAACTTTCGACAATAGTTGGCAAATTCAACTTCCTCATCTATTCTCACCGGACGGTCTGTATACTGTTTCAAGAAAGACGCCCAGCCCGCGCGGGAACCTTTCTCTACTGCACGAACTTCAGGATAAGCATCCATCAATTCCGCCTTCCATTCCTCATACGTTCCATTCGTATAGGTGGGCAAAGCTTGCCATTCTTTCTGCACTTTACTGTTCGCATAGTGGTGTGCTATCCACTTCTTGCTCTGCTCACTAAGCTTTCCTTGCTTCGCGATGATATCTTCGATCCCTTCCAAATACTTGGGCAAATCCCCTGTTTCGTCATCGAATTTCAGGTTATGTCTCCCAAAAATATCCGGGATCTTGCTCTTATCAATCTCGTCGTAGGTAGCCATAGTGTTTGTTTGTGGGGGGTTTATCTTGGCTACGGAGTTCGAAATAGCCTCGATGGTCTGATTCAAATGATCAGATAGCTCGCCGTCCGAGTGGGTTGCGTGTCCCTCAAAGGGTAATGCTGCAGAAGTATTTATAACTTCCGCGGAACGCGCTCTCCTTCTCTTCTTAACTGGTGACGAACTAGACGACCGTCCTGTACTGGAATTTTTGGTCGTACGCGGTTTTCTGCCAGACGTCGAGGGTCCCCAATTTACAGACTCGGGTATAAGACTGTTCCTTGAAGTCGACGTTTGAGCGGGTTCTTGTAGTGCAACCCTGGCTTGCTCTAGCAAACTCCTGGCACCTGCTCCTGTATTTAATGGAGACGGGCTACGCTGGTGTCTGCCTTTCCTCGACGTCTTTCTAGTACGAGGATTGGTTTGGGCTGGAATTCTCGACAACCCAGGAAAGTCCCTTCTCTAGACTCTCCCAACTACAGCAACGCGTTTTGTTTTATCAACAAATTACCACCGAACCCCTCGCGGTGGGCTCCAGATGTAACGCTGACACTTGAATATATCGACAGAAGTGCTAAATATAGCGCAGCAGAGAATCTACCACCAATATATATATATAACACAATCAACCAACACACACAACACTACAACACAAATATCTCAACAAGATACACTCAAATGTCTCTCGAAGAGTTCGTGGGGTTCGATCCGAAATCCAGATGTCTCAGTGACGAGGATATAAGTCGACTTGCAAGCAAGAACCTTGCACAAAACACGCTCTCACACACCGTAGATGGAAGTGATTCCGTCCGCGGACCTTTCCTAAAAATAGGAACTATAAACGGTAGGATACAAGATACCCAACGCAGTTGAATATCAGGGCGAGATTGAAACAATGGCCACAAACAGTTTCCGCGGCAGAATGCACAATTCTTATAGCGCCAGTTACGCTATAGACCTGAACCTCCAAATTCCAGGAACCTTTGACACTCCTTTATATAGCACAAGCCTTTCAGACGAGGACTAATCAGATCTCTTCCGGTTATGCGCCAGCAGTCCCAACGCAATGCTTCAGCAGATGGACAGTTCCACTCTTCCTCAGACTCAGGGAGATACTAGTTCACTCTCGAGCACACGTATCTTCACAATGAGATAGGCAGTCCGCGGGCAGTAGAGGCAGGCAGTTCCTTACACACTAAGGCCACGACAAAGCTACTCGAAAGCAAAGCCTCCGCGGGTGAACACTCTCGAAACGATGCTTAGATTCACACTTGAACTGAACTTCAACACAATTTCTATTAAGACAAACGAGTAGACAATATCTTTATATATGCCTCTACGTTGCTGCCTGAGTTCACCAACGCTGTCCAATAGACTGAGCGCGATGTCCTCCAGCTCAACGAGAAATACAGGTCCTTTTATACTAATGCCAAGAAATACATCACATAAATAGTACAGAGTAAGCAATGTCGATCCAATTGAGTAGAGAGATGGTATATTGGTATTTGGGTGTCCCGGCGGACCTTCGGCAGCCTCTTGGCTTGTCGATCCAACGGTAGAAAGTCAGCCATTATGACTCCCACGGTTGAATCACTGAATTGCGGAAGCCCGCGGAACGCCATCATTGATGATCTCGTCAATCCGTCACTGGCGGCAACCCTTCCGGTGGTGCCATCAACGCCTCTAATAACTCCTAAGACTATTCTTGGGACATTCCTATTCACTCGCAATATCACAGGCTCGTCTGTTGTCCAATTTATCAAGCCACCAAGTCATCCGCGCTGACTCCAATATAGAAATAGATTTCTAATGAAGTTGCCGCACTTGTCCGGCTTCAGCATCACACATCATCACTCCTGTCAAAAGACCTCATGTCTTGCCATAACTCTGCCTTCTGATCCTAGCACCGGCATCTCCTGTATGAGATCCCTTTCCGCTGTTCCAGCCGTTTATTTATAGTCGGCAGCCCGCGGCATCTGTCCATTGACTGATTAGCCGCCGCGGCGCCTTCTACATCCTGATAGACCTTCGTCTAAGTCCGTAGTACACCAGGTACTTGACTCTTCGTCACTCTCTCCGAGGGTTCTGTTATAGAACAGATCCATAGTACTGCAGTAGGCTTTATTAATATAATGCCTTTCTCCTGTAATGGGTTTTACGGTCAACAGCTCGGAGCTCACTTTGACCCTCCTTAGTGTCACCAACAGAGGTACTGACTTCCTATTGATAGTCGAGTAAGACTATAGTCGTGGCGGGTAGTTGGGGTGTTTAGGGCCGCACTTGACTTAAAATAGCCAGATATAACGCGCAAAAATGGCCAGTCGTTACAGCGGAGAGATGGACGTTGCTGCGCGCTCGGTGCCAAGACGTGGGTCATGCTACCGCGACGGCGGGGCGGAATTCGAAGAAAAACAAGCGACACCTCCGACCTGTACGAGGTGACGATGCAGGCATTGAGGATGCGATGTTGGGAGGCATTGTGAGGGCGTGGGGGAGAGAGAGAGGGGAGGGTAGTCGAGACGTATCGGGAGTTGGGTACGGGTACGGGTATGGGTTATTTTTTGCGGGCGCCGGGTATGGGCGTCTGGGACGGAATCACCACGAAAGAAGAGGAGTGGCGCGGGAAGATGACGTCGGTGTATGCCGCACGCAGGGTGGAATGAGCGGAGGTGTAGAGGTGAGTGAGCGATAGATAGGATACGAGCTGACGCGGTCCTCGCTCGTCGAAGCTGTCGACACCCACCGACGTGCTGCTTGGCTCGAGTCGGCGTGGGACGAAACGAAAACGGTGCGAGATAATCAAGGCGACGCGGCATACCATTGAATCATTGTCCGCTGCACCTAGCTCGCCTCTCGCTCCTCAATCCCGCCCGCCTCCGTCTCCGCTCGCTCCACCCCGAATCGACCGGACGGGAAGGATTTGACAGCGAAGGGGTTTGCGAAGTGTGTAGGTGGGCTGCAAGGGGCAAAGGTACAGACTGGGGATAAGTGAGTGATACATTGTCGATTGGTGAAGCGTAGAGAGGAGAGAGGATGCAGTACCTGTACATTACATTCAGCTGTCGATGAGGGCACACCGACGAAGGTGCGGAGATGCAACAGAGCGGGTAGATTTGAAGCATCTTCTGTTGATTCTGGGCTGGAAAGCGGTACATGAGGGAGGTTCCGAGTCAATTTCGTTACAGAGCTCGGGAAACGAGGTTGGTTGATGCAGCTAGCGCCATGCCGCGGGGGCAAGTGAGTCTTGAAAATAAGTGACTGAAAGCGGAGATTGTGCTTACAAGGATGGTAGGACATTGCGAGGCGTTGCCGCTCAAATTTCCCGCCTGACTCGAGTCAATACACCTTTAGAGTGCGTATTTCGGCGAAGCTTGCTCTGTATGTTGTTGGTATGGGAGCAGATCGAAGGATATTATGAGCTCTGGATATTCAAAGCTAGCAAAGACAAATATAGGCACAAAATAATCAGACACACCGACTGATTTCCCTTCCATACCCCCGCATGAGAATCTGTCGGATCCAGTGGTTTACCAAGGAAGTATTCATTATTGTTGATGCGGCATGCACGCGGGTGTGACGACGACACGTTCACGGGACCACCAGAACGTAGCCTACTTAGTAGGCAGAGGTCGGACGATATATGCAGCGAACTTGCAGCGAACGAGCTAGGCGGGGATATGTGGTGGACGGCAATGTCAGTCAGAACAGGTGGCAGCAGACAAGCCAGCACACGAAGAGCGAATGCAAACGAGAACGAGACGAGGGGCGGCTTGAGAGAACCAACTGCTCACTGCCAGTCTCAATCCGGGTGATTTAACGAAGTAGAGCCAGATTCATTGCCACTGATAGAGTCCTCTAGATAGCCCAGTCGTCGAGGCAAGGAGCCTGTGAGCCCGAGGCGATGAGCAGCTGTGAGCTCATCGTCTGCGACGGTGAGCGGCAAACACAGCCACACGGCATGTCGACTTCGCAACCGGTCCGTTCGGGCCGTGTGTTTTTTCACCACCATGATCATCTTTGAGTCTCTTTGAATCCTCGCCACGAAGCACGACACTTGTCAGGCCTCTATTGACCCGTCATCCCGCACTACGATGCAGATGAACTCACACCCAAATCTGGCGGCCACAGCCTTGCCACTCTCTGATCGAAAATGCCTCTTGTCGAAGCTGGCTGGCAGTGCACCGAGGCAGACATACTCATGAACACTGTTACATTCACGAAGACGGTCTCCTTCCCTCAAGAAATTAATTCTCTCAACGTGACTTGACCAGTGGTCCTATGAATTCAACGTTCAACCCACTCCGAGTCTTCATTCCAGGACCCTTTAATAGCTCTCGAAGTCACCGTACAGCACCCTGGATGCATCACGGTATCGAATTTCAATCACATATCTATCATGGAGGAAGGGAGATGATCCAACAATCGACTCAGAATATCTTCTGTGTTATGGGTTAATAAGTACCTCAAGCATTGAGCCCCCGCTCTTCCTCCATTCCCGCTTTCTTCCAACCCCATTCCCATCCTCAAGCGCTCGTCCCTCAACTTGCGGTTCGACTAGCAGGCTCAGTCCGAATTCATTCGTTCAAATTATCACTCTGTTTCTTTCCACCCGCACTTTAGCGTAGATCGTTCATGGAGTGTCCAATCAGGACATTGGGAGCTGTAAACGATGTTGAAATAAATCACTGCCAGGGAGTCATCAATTGCGGATACAACGATGCAGCATCATGTCAATATTCCCTCGTATGTTGTTTTCTGCAATTTGTGCATTATGCCTTTCTCATTAATGCTTGCCTATAGTTCGATGGCTCCTTGGTTACCAATGATAGTACCACAGGCTGTCCGCTAAATGCTGTATCCACATCCAGCACAACAAATCTTCAGCCACCGACTTCTTCAGGGATTCCGTATGTTCAAACCAAATTAAAAATGACACGAACATAAAGAATTTACTAATGACATTTTAGAGTTGGCAGTGACTGTACACGTAAAAGGTCGGATGGACATCGAGCCGGCAAGTTAAGGTACACATTGATATTGAACTTCATCCTCCACTCCCACTCACTGCTGCATGAAGCCCAGCCGCGATTGGGGGAATTTCTTTTACGGTGGTTATTGTCATCCTCGGTCTTGGCGCTTTGTTCTGGCACACTCGGCGAGTGCAGCGACAACGGCTCAACCGCGAACGCAGGGATTCCGAAATCGATCCTGCCGCTTACACGATCTCGCCTTTTCCTCTTCTCAACCAAAGTCACGGGCGGGCGGATTGTCAGTCTCTCGACAGTCCATCCATTGTTGGCAGCGCACTTGCCCAGCAGGTTCTTCAAACGGAACTACAAGCAGCTACAGAAAAAGTTGCCCAGCTCGAAGCTCAAGAGAGACGTTCGAATTCGGAGGGCGGCGCACACTCGACAAGGCGTCGACTTTGGTGGTTAGCCTCAGAGAGGAGGAGATCACATTCTGATCTGGAAGCTGATTTGAGAGTGGCGAGAGAGGAAATTAGTCTGCTTGTTGCGGGCATTAATGCGCTAGAAGCGAATTCTAATTTCGCCGAGGACAATGCTGCGGTGGAAGGGCCTCCACCGGATTATGCGTCGCCAGCGTCGTAGCACATTGAATCATATTACGAGTACTTTTAAGTAGTCGTTCTTTTCATATCTCAGTGAGGTTCTCGAAAATTGATCGTATCAGTGTCCGAGTTTTTCGTTCTAATGAAAGTGCCCTTTTTTCCCACGCGTTTTGTAGTGCTCCTTAGCTTAGAGTCACAAACGGTTCTAATGCTTCTGCTCTTTTGTGACCGTGAGATTCCGTTGACTCGGTGAAATAGGCCCTAACCCTAATCGATTGATGGATAAATTTTTTGTTTCGGGTTTCGGGGTTTCGGCTTTGTTCGGTTCGCAATGCCTTTCTCTCTGGTCCCATTGCAATGTGAGCTGGTCAGCGCGGCAGCGCTGACCGAGCGAGCGTTGGGCGCCTGGGCCACGAAATCCAAACAGCACACACAATCAAGATCTCGTTCTTATTCTCATCTCGGCGCCGCTTCGATTCGGAGTCTTCGCTCAGTGCCGACATTCCGCCAACTCACCCTAGGACCCACAACATTCGCAGACAGCCCAAACTCGCTGTTTTCGTGATGACACGCCGCCGCTGTGCGCTGATCTATTCTCAAGTTTGATTCAACTGCAAACCCAGCCCCACCTCTGTCATCCGCTCGCCGGAATCTCCTGTTTTGGCATCTATCGGCCGCGCTCTCTAAAAGGACAAGACGCATCGCGCAGGCTCACGATTCCGCAGCAACGCCTAGCGCGCGCGTTTATTTTATCTTTGAGTGTTCAAGAGGTTTTCTTTTTGTGTAGATTCCGGATCCTCAGCTGATATTCACCATCGGAGACAATGCCGCGACACCAGATGGCGAGTTTGCTTGATTTCATTGAATCAAGACCTATAGCTGAGCGAATCGTTTCATTTTCCACAGCCTACGTTGCATACTCGCGATCCCGGAACCAAATCATCGTCGGACATGAAGGCACGGACCCGACTGTCCTCCTCTCAATCAAGAACGACGTCAAATTCTCTCCTACACCACTGCTGACAGTTCTCAACGTTGCTGGTACGCCGTCCAATGACGAGGTGCACAATGGCTTCCAGGTGCGCGAAGCTCTCAGCCTCATTCTACATTCCCTAGTTGACACACAGACATCTTTGCAACGTAGACCGCATGGGTCCAAACCAGCACCGTCGTTCTCAACGCCGTCAAAGAAGTTCAAGCTCAGGTTCCGGACGCCAGCGTCTTGGTAACCGGCCACAGTCTTGGCGCCGCCATCTCCCTCCTCGATGCTATCTTCCTCAAGCAGCAGCTCCCCAGCAACACGAGTGTGCAAGTCGTGGGATTCGTGCGTGGTTCATTCCATCTGTATAATCCTATCTTTCAACTCAATCTCGCCATTGATACACAGGGTCGCCCTCGTGTTGGAAACGCCGCCTTTGCGACCTGGGTCGACGGTTTCATCCTGATCTTGATTTAAATCTTGACACCATTCGAATAGACCCCGTCCCACTCGCGCGCGAGGCGCTCCTCCGTCTCAGCTAGGCTTCGCGTCGCAGCGCTTCTGCAACTATACCGTTCCGAGCCGACCTGCTTCACCGACCCCGACGCTCTGTCCCACGCTCCCGTCGTCCGAACCTTACTAGGCGCTTGTTCCACCCCACTAAACGACGCCGCCATGTAGCGCGTACACACATAACATGTCTGAGTGCGCATCTGTTTCTTCCCCTCTTTTTACCTGATCAAATTCTCCCGTTCAGCTGTGCGCATAGTGCCGGACCAACTCTCGAATTCTCCTGCACTCAACATCGTTGACGCGTCACGCACACCCATGGTTCACCCGAGTTCGGACGTCCACACCCGAGTCTCGACCCTTATTCTCCCAGCACCCTCCGACTCAACTAAGGTCAACTCGAGCGCGCGATGTAAACGTTTCGATGAAATCAATACTACAGTACTTTGACAGCTCTTAGGTAAATCCTCCGCCGAAGTCGTTGACAATGGATTGACAAGAAAACTGTGTTAATTCGTTCATTCACGTTAGTTCTTTTGCTTGTGACGACAAACATATGGAACGACACTGAATACTGCGCGCAGGCGAGCCACAATAACTCCCCATATCGTACTAGCTTGCTTGAATCACGAGGAATATTTGTTGACCGTTTCCATAAGTTGCCTTCCTGAATTCAAATTTTCAACGGCCTAATCAACTTGTACATACTGTCAACATACTGTAATGCAATATTTTGATACCTTGCCTCCGAGACGTGAATATTCTTTGCTGCTCAACATGAGTGCCTAATCAATGAAAAAAGTACGAGTTTTTGCCATGCAAAGCATTGGCCCCCCCTCCCCCAAGTTTTCTGTACAGATATTGACATCCAAACTCAATCATAACTTGTATCTATCTGACGCTTCATCGCACGTTGCGATGAAGCGATGCCGACACACATCCCATCGGCGGCACCACGCTCGCACGCAACGTTTTGCGAACAGAGCTTCATACAGGACAACGATGTTTTCAATAATGTTATCAACAACAATTTGTGGCAAGTGGCTCTTCAACGATCACCATCCCTTACATCAATCCAGATCATGAGATGTTTCCCAATTTCCCTTGCTAGCCGGTGCTGCTCTGCGTACCTCAAGTTCTGTTCCCACCGCAGTCTCCCCAGACACGACACTATGGGATGGCTCGGAAGTCATTTGCTTGAGATTTAAGATCACGCGAGCGCTTATAATAGCGGTAGCTCTGCCAATGAGCCCCAGATTGAGCTGAGGTCGGACTTCAATTCATGGAAGATACTCACGCTGTTCCCGGCCTACTCAGAATAGATGATTGAGAAATGAGCACCGAGCAGTCAAAGAAAGGAGTCCACTTACACTACGGGAATTTCCACCAAGGTGACACGTCCCCTGTTCCAGATGATGATTTTCGCAACTCTGAGTACTGAATCATCCTCATTATATCGTTGGAAGGTTGTGATAAAGAAGAAAAAACATACCAACAAGTGAGAGGAACCAAAAGAAACCATCCCTCATGAAGATCGAGAGTATGGGTGCGTTTCGATGACCGAAAGCTAAGATTGTCGATCCACACTTGTACGCGGTCAAAATAAACATTGAAATCGACTTGAAGACCATCAGCTACTAGGGCGACGAAAATAGAGAGAGTAGCATACCATGACGAGGGGCGGAAGAGCATAGAATGAGATAGAATGTGAAAAGACGAGGGACAGCTACAACGGAAGAATGATAGATGAAACAACTACCAGCGAGCGTAGGAATGGTATCACCAAGAGTATTAAATCCTGCAAGAAGTGGCCTGCGCGTGATTCCCGATAAAACTAATATTCGGATCTTGTAGTGAATGATACCAACCCAACGTGTACGGATTCTGCCCATGATTCTGAGTTTCGAAGGTCATTTTGGCTGCGTCGGACTCACAATTCAAAGGCTTCACGGTAAAGAACCCCAATGTAAAGCTTGGCCCTCACGTAGGTAAAATGAGGCACAATGCAAGCAGTTTCATACCTAGCGACAAATTCCGCTACTGACCGTTAGTCCTTTTTACCTCGTGTAGGACGCGGAGGGCGCTCACCAGTCAAATGACCCGCAAGAAAATACATGAATAATTTTGACCGCCGATATAAAATCCAAACACTGTTCCGTGGAAATCCGTGGGCACATAAAAGCTCAGTTCAAAGGGTCACTCACCGAAAGACAAGAACAAGGTCCGACAGCAATATCATCAGCGCACCAGCAACCAGTTCTACCTAGGTATTGCGAGTGATGCTGGTGACTTGGTGCACAGGGCAAGAAAGAACCGGAACAAACGAATAAGAAAGTATGGCAGGTCTAGATGAACACTGGACTTAGCAGACACAAGACGGATTTTATACTAGCCGAAAAGTGCTTACATCGTCGGACCATTCGGTTTTTGTCATGACTAGCACAATGTTAACAATCAATGCGGACTCCGAGAATGCTGCGACCCTTACAGTGTATATTAATGCTAGCTCGCGAGCATCGCGTTTGAGCGCCAGAAAACTCTGCATTTTGAGCGAGCCTCACCTGAGGACCACAGGTATGAGGTAACGAGTCTGGTCCATTCAGTTGAAAGGAAGAGGTGAATCCAGAATGAACACATGAAGCGCACCAAAATCTACGCAACAATACATTGATCAGTTTCGTGTTTGTGTGTATGAAGACGCACGTAGAGATACTTGAAAATACTTGGCCGTGACTTCCAGATAAGCTGAAACTATGTCCGAGTCGGCTGTTCAGCATTCCCTTCCTCTGAAATATATGGGCGAACTTCATCCGGGAAATTTATGATATGTTCGAAGCTGCCGGCGGGTTTAGTCTTGATTTTGAGACATCAGATGACGAACTTGCACGACCAGGGTCAAAGACGCAACTGGAGGATTCCGATTACAAGGTGGAAGGAGATGCAAGTGAAAACTTACGCGCTAGCGCATTTGTCGTGCGTGCATCAGCAAGAAGAACAAACAGCTCAGCAAGTTCTGCATCTGGTACGGCGGACATTATCAGAGTGTGAAAGGGGGCAATCAGGAGAGGGAAAGCTCACGAGCCTAGGTGTTGAACCCACGTCTATATATGTGAGGATTTGGCGTTCCCAGGTACGCTGTATCCGGAATCAGAGAATCAAGATATTGGAAGTTGTGGCAGTTGTAAGAGTCGAGGATCCCACCATCCCTGTTGAATTTAATCTAGAATAGAAGATTGCGGGGAACGATTAGTACGGCCGCCGCTTATTTTAGAGGCACCATCTTTCCCACTACTTCGAGATTAACGTTATTTGCTGGGGTTCCACATAATTCTCGGGGACCTTTCCAGGTCATTGACAACGGTTGCCCGGCCATGGCGAGGCAGACCAAAGAGAGATACGCTCCAGAAGTTGAACTGGACTTGACATTGGATTTGGGGTGAGGTTTGAATCGAAAAACAGACGGAATCTTCAATCATCAGAAGGAGCAGTCTGTGATACTGCACGACAGTTCAACATAGATACGGAAGATGGTCACTGGCGGCAGGCAGTTGTTCGTCGGTGTTGTTCGGTAGCCGCCGGCGGCGTAGCGCATCAGTAGCGTAAGGAAACAGGAGATCTATTATACAAAGGAAGGGTGTTCACGTAAAGGGCTCTCCAGCCAATCAGAGGATAAACGTTGACAGCTAACTGTCAAACGATAAAAGACAAATGTCAAACGTGGGCATCGATCATTTAGATCAGCGGACAAAGCCGTACGGGTTCTTCGAGTGTTTTCGTCCTTGACCTCTTTCAATGCAGCTTTTGAGCTATGTATCCCTACGGGAAATCAAACAGCTATACTTAGCAGATCTTGATCTGTCAGCAGAAAAGACAAACCAAGCCGCAAGCAGCTCTCAGGCTAGGCTCGAACCAACCGCTCGCCGAGGGACGGGCGTTTGATGACAGTCGATCAAAGCCCTATGGCGAAGCGGCTGGAAGATAATAACCGGGCGGTAGTACGGTTGGCCGTTTTAGCCGGCGGTTGTTTTGACTTAGAAAAATTTCGAGGTGTTGAAAATTCAAACTTACTCAATCAAAAATCTGAGTAGACAGATCTCTTTGGATTGACTTCAAATGTTTATTCTATTGATTTGGGGCGTGTTGAATGCCAGGGAACTGTGCTATGAACGATTTACTAGCAAGATTTTTGGTGGGAATTGTGTCCCATCACTCATCATCAGCGCATGACCTGGATGACGTGATGAAGCCCGGTATCCGGTCCAGCAAATTCAACTGTTTTTCACCTCAGACCACATCCACTAGGTGCAATTTGAGCTTGAAAACTATATAGGCAGCATACCTGAGTAGTTCCGAATATATCCGTCTACTCAGATTTTTGATTGAGTAAGTTTGAATTTTCAACACCTCGAAATTTTTCTAAGTCAAAACAACCGCCGGCTAAAACGGCCAACCGTACTACCGCCCGGTTATTATCTTCCAGCCGCTTCGCCATAGGGCTTTGATCGACTGTCATCAAACGCCCGTCCCTCGGCGAGCGGTTGGTTCGAGCCTAGCCTGAGAGCTGCTTGCGGCTTGGTTTGTCTTTTCTGCTGACAGATCAAGATCTGCTAAGTATAGCTGTTTGATTTCCCGTAGGGATACATAGCTCAAAAGCTGCATTGAAAGAGGTCAAGGACGAAAACACTTGAAGAACCCGTACGGCTTTGTCCGCTGATCTAAATGATCGATGCCCACGTTTGACATTTGTCTTTTATCGTTTGACAGTTAGCTGTCAATATCTTCCAGTCTCTTTTCCGCCGGCGGGTTGATCGATTGTCATCAACCATCGTCGGGCGGAAAACGTGACTGGTATCAACGAGTCTACTCTCAGGCTCACGGGTTGATACCTGGAAAGTGCACTCAAATTCTGGCTTTCACTGCGTGCAATTGGAATGCGGACTTCGCACAAGAACTGAAAAAATGAACGGGGGAAACAGTCTACGAGCCTCACGGCCAGTCTAACTATATGACTCAGACTCTCGCTTGATGAATGCAATTATATTGCAGTTCAAGTTGTTCAGTCTTTGTTCTTTCTTTCCGATCAAGGCCCCCAACGCCGACGACCTGGCACTTAACTGCTTGCAGATCACAAGCCACGGGACGTGAGGAACCAACCTATAGGTTGGTGACGAGCGTCATGTAAGGCTCCAACCGTTTCCGTTTGCAAACATTTTACACGGTTGTATCCGTTTCTTTTTTCGTTTTTTTTGCCTGGGTAGCTAGACGATAAACAAAAGTAAAATAAACGATTAAACGATTGATTTTTTTCGCAAATTTTCGGAACCCACCGCCAGCCACACACCGGGTTAAAAGTTGGCAGATTGCCGGCTATGACAAATGCCGGTGTGATGCCGTTTCGGGCGCGTGTTTGGTGATCTGTTTGCGCCGCCGATCAAGGCTGCTGCTCTTGCCCTCCACCATCATCTACCAGCTCCGACGGTGCATCGGACACCGACGGCCTCTCTGACTAACCCGACGGCAACAATTCGCTCGCAATCCACTCGCAATCCTCGTGCAATATGCCGCCATTCCAGCCAAATAAAAACTTGTGACAAATGTGACCGAACACGTACTTTACGCGTCGTCGACCACCATGTCTTCTACACTCCCCGCTGCTAGCAAGCCTCGCAGAAACCACATTCCATCTGCTCGCGTCACCGACAAAAACAACACCGAAGGCCTCAGCCATGATCAACAGAAAGCTCTTGCGAGTATGTCTACCTAATTTACCACGCGTCGCGTCGCGTCACTGACATATCACTCTTCTATCTACCCACGTTCAGCAAAGCCAGTGCTCGATCTCATCAAGCAGATGCGGCGTCTGGCTGGTCTTCTGCCAGATTCTGTTCCCGAGGGTTCTTTGGAAACCGAAGACGACAAGAAGATCTTTCATGTCACCTCCCAGGTGCACGGCATCGACAACACTGTCTCCGGCACCTTCAACCGCCGATTCGACATCCTTTTTGGAGAAGATACCCGCGATAACAATGGCCGTCTTAGATATATGCGCCGCGGCCCTATGGGCATGGATCTCGTTGTCAAATATCTGGAAGGCATTCATTGGCAGACGGCCGCGATTCCATTGGACCTCGCCAAACTGAAGTTGGAACGGGTCGTAGCGGAGTTGACCTATCTTTGGTGCGTTGAATTTACATATGAATATTCTGACTCGTACTCACAATTCTCGTAGCGGTAATCCTGCTCTCGCTTCGCAAACCCAGCAACCCAAGAAGAAGTTATCCGAAAAGGCAGCAGATCGTACGTCTTCAATGTTTATCAGGTTTAATTTCACAGCACCTGCTAACTTCTTTCGCGCAGATATTTTTGCGGCCAGCTTCACGTCAAAGAAGAAGGCTTAGGCTGCCGCCAAAGCAAAGGGAAAGAATGCCGCCGCTCCTGGCAATGAAAGCGAAGAGGACCGCGACTACCGCCCACCTAAGAAGACCAGAGTCGTGTCAGAGGACGAGGAGGATGATTTCTCGGACCCGGACGACGAACCGATCGCGGTCGAGGTATGTTTGATTTGGCTGAACAGCATAGATCTTTGATTCAACGATTGTATATTTTAGACCGCTGGGAAACGAAAGCGATTAGTTCAAGTTGATCAAGATGGGGTTCCTGTAAAGGTGCGTTGTTAGTTCTAGAATTGTATTGTGTTTCCACTCTCAATGTCCGCAGCCGGTCAAACCTCGTAAAGCGGCGAAGAAAAATGCCAAATCAGATGCTTCGTCAGCTGCTCCCGCTGTCGAAGTCATCGATGTTTCGAGCGACGACGACCAGCCAACTCAAGGAGTCAAGCGCGGGCCAAAAACCAACACCCGCGAACACTATCACCCTCCAATTCCGGTCACGCACAACGGCAGCCGGCCATGGGAATTCCGATGCAAACACTGCCCAAAGTAGGTTCTCTTGTATTTGTGTCCATTGAGCGCACTGATAACGACGATACCAGAACCGTTACATTCCCAAGAACCGTTGATCGCGCTAAGTCTTTTGAAGATGAGCCCAAGCAACCGAATCTTGGCAACCTCGCGACACACCTCAACCGCGACGACCACGGGCGGGACATGCCCATCCCAGGGGCCCCGGAGCCCGGCCCCGTTCGCGGCGTCACTGCTGCTTCGGCGAAGTTGATGGAAGAGTTTCTAATCAGCGGCCAGCTCAATCCTGCCATCGTCCCGACTCGCAAAGGATTTCTCACCATTTTCTCAGCTTGGATATTGGAGGACGATCTTCCGTTCACAACGGGTGAGACGTCCGGAATCAAGCGTCTGTTTCAATACCTCAAATGCAAGTTTGTCCTTCCCAGCGACACCCTTGTGCGCAATACGTTGGCGCGCATCTTTATTGACATGCTAGGAAGATTGAATGCCGATTTGGAGGTTCGTCCGTATTCTATTCATTCATTCATTACGACTCATTCGATGCGTAGATGGTTAAATCACAAATCGCTGTGTCCACCGACACCTGGACAACACGTTCGATGATGTTCACATTTGCCGGTACTATCGGGAGCTGGATTACGGAGGACTGGGAGCTCGTTGAGCGCGTACTTGACTTCCACCCCATCGAAGACAAGGAGCATAAGGGAGAATTCGCGGCGATTGGTCTGGCAACGCGCTTGTCAGAGCTCGGAGTTTTGGAAAAGATATGTTTTCCTTATTCATCTTTTCTATTCAGCTGACGTTCTTATTCCTTACCTCCTAGCAGTCGTCATGGACAACGTCTCGGCCAATGACTGCCTCATGGTCGCACTCGCACGCATCCTTCGCGACAAGTTCAACATTCATTTTGTTCCCGACAACTCACAAATTCGTTGTCTTGCGCATGTCGTTAATCTTGTAGTTCAGAAAATTCTTTCTACTTTCAAAGAGGCTGCAGACCCCAAGGACGACGACTATCACGAGCAAAACAAGGACCTTCCTATCCACTACGATCCGGAGGAAGATCCCGAACAGCTCAATCTCGAGAACGAGGCGCTCGATGCCGTCGAGGACGAAGTTGATGTCAGCAGGCGCCAGCTGGCGATGGAGTTTGATCTCGACTTGCTCACTGAGGATGCGGAGAAGCTACGTAATCTCAGCATCCTTCAAAAGGCGAGTCCTCGATGCTTTGCGTTCGTGTTGATTAAAATTTAAGTTCGACAGTTACGACTCACGAATGTCAAGATTTGTTCCTCGCCTCAACGTCGCCGCGAGTTTCGTATGATCGCACAAGAGATCTACAAGGACAAAATCCACAAGGGAGGTCGCAAGATCGCTGCGCTCATGGTCGTCCGTGACGTTCAGCATCGCTGGAACTATACGGAAGCAATGCTGGCGCGCTCGAAGGTTCTCCGACAGGTAAAGTACTGATTAATTATTCCCACAATTTAAACTGACGAACTCGAAGGCAATTGATCAATGGGTTGCCCGTCAGCCTTCCCTACGCCCGTTGTTGCTTAACCCAGAGGACTGGAATCTTCTAGATAGTCTTCACGACATTCTTGTCGTACGTTCAATATTTTCATCACATCTTTTGTTACGGTTCTGATATATTTTGCCAGGTGTTTACCAAAGTCACGCTCCAGATGTCGAAATCCTCGACGCCCACGCTACCCTGGGTCATTCCTATGTACGAGGAGATGCTGACACACCTCAGAGGCACGATAGCGAATGAAAATGTCGCTCTCTCTCTTCGAGAGGCAGCCAGCGCCGGCCTCACCAAACTCGAACAATATTATGAGAAGGCGCGCGGCTGTCAATTCAACGTGATTGCGACGAGTACGTCTCTTGTATATATTCATGATTCACTACTGAGTTTGTGTTAGTTCTCCACCCGCACCTCGGACTGAATTGGTTCGGGAAACTCGGCCAAGAACGAAAAGAAGCGGCAGCAGCGCTCTTCAAGCACGCCTTCGAATCGTATAAGAAGATCTACGATCGCGAGCGGTCTCAAGCTACTGGTCCCACGGAGACACGCGCGCCGGCTGCATCATCGTCCTTCCTCGACGGGATTTGCGCGTTCGACGAGGAGGACGACCCTACTGAGGCGCCGAGCGAGCTGGACTCATTCCTGGCGGCGTTCCGGACACACGGTCGCGGGTCTCGCGATACCCCGCTGCTTTGGTGGAAGGTCCGTCTATTTTCTTTTGATTTGACAACTCTTAACTCACCTTGTTGGTCAGGAACACGAGCACCGCTTCCCTGTGGTTGCGCGTATGGCCAGGGACTTTCTTGCCATCCCCGGAACCAGTGTCTCGGTCGAGCGATTGTTCTCGCGCTCGCGTCACCTATGTCACGAAGCTCGGGGGTCGATGAAAGCAGAAACTATTAGCCAGGCAATGTTGTTGAAATTCCGTAGCTATGCATCCACCTGAATATCCGCAGTTATATTTCATATCTTATTCATTGCCTATCCAACGAGTACAACTTGTCTAGATACAATGTGCTCTGCACATTCATGTGTTATTCTTCCTTAGATACATTTCATATTACCGAACAGTATTTAGTCTACCTACAGCCAGCCTGTACTTTAGTACTTTGAATCCACTCGTTCACCCTCATTCTCACAATAGGTTATTGGCCCCCGCCGTAACTGTCCTTCTCCCACATCTACCTGCCTACACTGCGCATTTTTGCGACGCTCAACTCTGCCTCTCGCACCACAGCACCTAAGTTTGCTTTACCTTGCGTACAACAATGTCCGACTCGACATCCTCCGCGTACCGCATCCAACATCTCCTCGGGGAGGAGAACTACCCTACTTGGTCCATCAAGATCGTCGACATTTTGACCGACCAGAGTCTCATCGAGTACGTTGATGGCACGACTCCCAAACCCGTTCATGCATACAACGATGACGGTGTTATTGTTGACCCCCGCGGCCTCGTCGCCGCGAGTATCACTGCCTGGGTCAAGAAAGACCGCCAGGCCCTATCCCAGATCCGACTACGCGTGTCGGATGATCCGCTGGTATACATCACCAACGCGGAATCCTCTGCGGCAGCATGGAAGACCCTTGCCGACACTTACCAGCCGAAAGGCGTAATTTCTGTTGTTTCCCTCCGCCGCCAACTCTTCCGTATCCAGTGCGAAGAAGGCACCAGCATCGAGGAACACATCCGCAAACTCACCAATTTGCGCACCCAACTTGCTTCTCAGCAATCCGTTCTCTCCGAACCCGAATTCTCCATCACTCTTCTCACTTCTTTACCCGATTCTTGGGACACGTTCATTTCGGGGCCTCGGGCGTCGATACCAACTCCCTTGACGAATCTTCGAAGCTTGTTGCTCGTATTCTTGAGCAGGACCGCCGTCGCAAGGCGAAGCCCCTTTCCGACGAAGTTGCCTTAGCAGCACATACCCATAACCACAACCACCGCACCAAATTCAATTCCAAAGTCAATTGCTATGGGTGTGGACGTGTTGGGCATGTTGTTGGCGACTGTCGTGACACGAAAGCCGGCAAAACGTTCACGAAAGCTGAGAAAGAGAAGAATGCTCGCAAATCAGCGGAGCGTTACGAGAAGAATCATCACTCGGCAAACGTTGCCGAGGAACAGCCTAATTCGGATTACGCGTTCATGGCGCGCTCATCTTCCGAGCCCGCGCTCACCCCCGGTTGTTGGCTCGCAGATTCTGGCTGCAGTAAGCACATCATAAAATCACAGGATTTTTTCAGCACCTACACAACTACCGAAAACAAATCTGTGGTTGGTTTCGGCAGCGCACCTTGCTCCGGAACAGGTTCCGCTGTTATTGCCTCCCATGTGAAGAACTCTGCTTACCAGATCACTCTCCGGGACTCTCTCCATGTCCCCGATTCACCATACAACCTCATTTCCATCGGTCGTATGACCGAGGCTGGCTTTACCGTCAACTTTAAGCAAGGCATCATGCAGGTCCTTGATCCAAACGGCCGAGAGATCATGCGCGGAACAAAATCCGGCAATCTCTACGTTGTCAAAATTACCCGCGGCCGTCACCAGCCTGCTGTCAAACCCGCTAACATTGCTCTTCCGGCTACACCGCCGCCCGCGCCACCTGCCGCGCCTGCTACTGTACCCACACAGTCTGATTCACCGTCCCAAACCCCGCCGGTAGCTTTTCCCGCCACATCCGCGCACTCCTGGGACAAATGGCATCGAATTTTCGGCCACATCTCGCCGGATTCAGTCAAACTCTTGAAGAACCACAACATGGTTGAAGGGATGAATGTCGACCCTTCCAGTAAATCCTCGACTCAATGTCTCGCTTGCGTCCAATCCAAGTCTCATGTCCAACCATTTCCCGGCACCGCTGAGCGCGAATACACGGAAATTGGACAGATGACTTTTACCGACGTCTGGGGACCTAGCCGCATCACCGGCATCAACGGCGAACGCTATTACATCTCCTTTACCAACGGCGCCAAACGTCGAACTCATGTGAACTTCATGAAAGCCCGGACACAAGTTTTCGAAAAGATTCAGAATTACGAAGCTTTTATTCTGACTCAAACCGGCAAACTCTTGAAAACCATTCACTCTGACAACGCGCCCGAGTACTTTGCTGGGGATTCACGCCGTTTCCTTAACTCCAAGGGAATCAAACTGGAGCTCACCGCTCCATATTCTCCTCAATCCAACGGTGTTGCTGAACGAATCAACCGGACACTTGTTGAACATGCACGCGCCATGCTAGCCGCGCGTGGTCTCCCGCTTTTTCTCTGGCCTGAAGCCATCGCTTACGCCGTTTACCTCAAAAACCGGTCGCCTAGCCGTGCCCTCGGCACATCGGCAACTCCCGACGAAGCATTTTGGGGCAAGAAACCCGACGTTTCTGCACTTCAGGAATTTGGACAACCCTGCGAAGTCCTCATTCAGGATAAATCCAACCCAAAGATTGCCGTAAAAACGAAATCTTGCATCTTCACTGGACTAACTGACGACTCTCTCGCGTGGCGCTATTACAACCCCAAGACGAGAAAAATTGCTACCTCTCGGAATATTACTTTCATTGATGACGACTTCAATTCCTCCGATATTCCTGCACCTCAGCTCAAGGGGGAGACATCCAGTTTTGATACAACTGAGCCAGAGGTTCCAGAAATCCAACCTCAACCGGCATCGACGCCGGTACAACCTCTCTCTCCACAGAGCACTCTCACGCCTCTTCCAAGCGAATACAACTCGCCTACACCACCTCCCAAAGCTCCGCGCGACATCACTAGCAAGATCTCTGAGGACAACATCATTCTTGGCCCTCGTACTTGCAAATACGCGAAACCAGACACGGTTTTACTTGCTACTGATCCCATCGCGAGTGATCCGCTCACCGTTGCGGAAGCCGAATCCCGTTCAGACTGGCTCGAATGGAAGAAAGCCATGAACGAAGAAATGGACCAACTACGAGCCCTCGGCACCTATATCCTCGCTCCTCTTCCCAAGGATCGCACTGCTGTTGCCTGCAAATGGGTTTTCCGCACCAAACGCGATGAACACGGCACCATCGTTCGGTACAAAGCCCGCCTTGTTGCAAAGGGATTTTCTCAAGTCCCCGGCATCGACTTCGACGAAACTTTCGCCCCCGTTGTACGCATGGAGACCATCCGCCTTCTCCTCGCTCTCGCCGCTCGCTATAGCCTCGACATTCACGTCGTTGACGTTATCGGCGCTTACCTCAACGGGAAACTCGAAGAAGAAATTTATATGCAGCAACCCGAAGGATTTCACGACGGCACCACGCACGTCTTCCGCCTACTCAAGGCTCTCTACGGACTCAAACAGTCCGGCCGCGTCTGGAATCTTGAACTCAACAAAGCCTTCATCCTCAAAGGCTATGTTCGACTCCTTTCAGACCAGTGCATCTACATCAAACGCGATGGCGACAAAATTACCATTGTTGCTGTACATGTCGATGACATGACTGTACTCGCGTCCACCCCCGCACTCATGGAAGCTGCCGAAAACGAAATTGCATCAATGTTTTCTGTTAAGAAACTCGGTCAGATCCGCCAACTTCTCGGCATGGAAATCACACGCGACTCGTCTGGTTCAATTTCTCTTACCCAGACTCAGTACATTGCCAAGATCCTCGAACGCTTCCAGATGGATCAGGCAAATCCCGTCGCTACTCCAATGGATCCGCACGTCAAGCTTGTTAAGCTTCCTGACGGCGAACACCATCCCGATGTCAAATGCGTTTACCAACACATGGTCGGTTCACTTATGTATGCCGCCATTTCTACTCGCCCCGACATCAGCTACGCCGTCCAAACCCTCTCCCAGTTCAACCTGAACCCTGGACCCATTCACCTCACCGCTGTGAAGCGCGTTTTCCGCTATCTTCGTGGAACCATTGACCTTGGCATCAAATATTCACCCAACCATTCTGCCGCCATCGAGCTCTTCTCCGACACCGACTGGGCCAACTCTCCGGACGACCGCCGCTCGGTAACTGGTTATCTCTCCTCGCTTTCAGGGGGAGCCGTTACTTGGAACTCCAAGAAACAGCCCACTACTGCTCTCTCGAGCATGGAGGCTGAATACATGGCCTTAGGTTCTACTGCGCGCGAAGCAACTTGGCTTCGCTCTATCCTCACGGAACTCGACTATACCCCGACTCATCCCACTCGCATCTTCGTCGATAATCAGGGAACTATTTCCTTCGCTCAGAACTCTGGATTTCACGCTCGTTCCAAACACATCGACGTTCGTCATCACTTCATCCGGGAGAAGATTACTTCAAACGAAGTATCAGTTTCCTACTGCCCAACTGCTGAAAACGTCGCCGACTTGTTCACCAAACCTCTCGACAAAGGCAAGCACGAATACCTTGTTTCTCAACTCGGTATGGTTCGTACTTGAGGGGGAGTGTTGAAATTCCGTAGCTATGCATCCACCTGAATATCCGCAGTTATATTTCATATCTTATTCATTGCCTATCCAACGAGTACACGTTGTCTAGATACAATGTGCTCTGCACATTCATGTGTTACACAGGCGGCACGCCTCATGGTTTATATGAAAATAATCCGCCGTGGTTTATACGACGTTTACTTGCCGTTTACTTGATCCCTTTGTCACGATTAGGCGCCGGGAATATGATGTCATTGATGAGACCAACATGCTTTTGGTGTGCTTTGAGTTATGTTTCGCATCCGCTATAATTTCTTCTTGTGTTTCTTCAACTGATTGTCAATGGAAGGTATAGTGGAGTCAGGTAAGAGATTCAGGAGGAGATGCGAGCATTCAAAATTGCCCATTATACCAGTTAAAATGTCTGGTAGGGCGTATTTGCATATCACACCCTTGGTGTTTGCTCAGTGTTATGTGGGAGGTTTCCAGGTGGAAATCCACCCAGAATGTTGGGAAACCTACCAGCATTCTCAAGTTTTGAGGTGGAACACACCAGCAACGCTGCACTGACCAGTCCTGCACATTTCTGATGAAGGTCTAGCTGTAGTTTGAATTTTAGGCTTGCTTAATACAGTGATGTATGCAGAATGCAGATTCTAAGTACTCGGAAAGCATAGAAACACCCAATGCTTGTGTATAACCGGCCAAATGGATGTCTCGACAAATCGGCAGCAGGACCATCAATGATGTCATATTCCCGGTGCCTAATCGTGACAAAGGGATCAAGTAAACGGCAAGTAAACGTCGTATAAACCACGGCGGATTATTTTCATGTAAACCATGAGGCGTGCCGCCTGTGTTATTCTTCCTTAGATACATTTCATATTACCGAACAGTATTTAGTCTACCTACAGCCAGCCTGTACTTTAGTACTTTGAATCCACTCGTTCACCCTCATTCTCACAATAAATGTTAACGAAGATGTGGATAAAGGCCGGGTATCTCAACTATTAGTACATGTATTCTAATGCATTTCTGCGCTAAGAAATAACCGTTTTAAATGTTTTAAAAGGTTTTTCTAAACGTTTGAATTCGTTTTCGTTTTTTTTGCCCTGAGGCGCAAACGAAAACGAAAAGGTTGGAGCCTTAGCGTCATGTGGCTATAGTGGTTCTGGATACGGAGCTCACTTAGTGAAAAGAATTCATTTGAATTTAAAGATGTCTGGATTCAGAACGGAGGTGGTTAGCGCTGACAGCGTTGAGCTCTGTCAACACTTTCATCGAGAACATTTTTTTTTCCGTGCGGAGCACGGGTTCAGCTAGTGACTTCCAAATTGAAAGCCAAAATAATAAGATATGGCAAGTCGGGTCATCGGCCGAAGAAAGCTGAGCCACGAAAAACGGTCGTTTTTGTCAACGAATCCAGCCTCGCAATGAGTCCAGCAGCGCCGCAGCCAGTCCACACACGCTTCTTAAACCGTCGCCTCCCATCAGGAAAAACCAGAATTGCCAATTGGCGGGAAATTGTCACCAATTGTTGCCAAAGTCAATAATCTCTCACAATCACGACAATCCGTCATAATCTCCGATAAGTCTCACCAAAACACAACAATTTTCGGAATTTTTGGGATTAACCCCGCTATCCAACAGCCAACATTGTATGATGTCTCCGAGTGCTCCTTTAGCACGAACTTCTCTAGAATTCGCATTTAAGATACATCCGTCCATCCACAAAATTTCGAACAAGTCCCTAGCCGACATCAATCTTCCCATGTCACGGACCGGATGAGTTGTAACCGGTTGCCACGTAGCACCACGTGTCCGGAAGGGTGACTCGATCAATGACAGTTGCGCAAACAAACAGTTGCTTCTTGTCTTTTCCCTCCATCTTCCCCCTACCCATCTTCCCTCGCGCAATGTCTCCTTCGGTCTACATCTAGCACTGGGCACTGGTATGTTACTTCTCCCTCTCTAGTGCTCTCCACATAGTCCTCTGCTGATTTCAAGTCAAGTTTCAGTCACCATTGCATGCGACGCACTCTCTCGCCCGTCGTTCAGGCGGCGCGTCCCCTTCTCTTTCCTTTATTGCGAATACTGATACTCCGCCAGCGCTTTCTTCTCTGTGGAGATGCCGTGTGATACAACCCCTCCCAACTGCGGTGCTCGTCACCACCAGACAGATCCAACCCACCAGCGCCACCCCACCGCCTGCATGAATGAAGCGTGAGTTTCCACCGCGATGTCATACGCTGACTGTGTCACTGATTTAAGCCGGAACTTTGTAGGTTCTGGTACGCTCATCAATGTGATGGTCGGGATGTCGGATGGTTGTGGTTTCTTTGGCAGCGGGTGAGTCAACAATTCGGTTTGTCCTACCCTCGCACCCTAATACCTCCGCTGCGCGAGATACCAAGTGTGCCGTGCACCCATGCACGCCAACACAGCGCACAATAACTCACTTCGCCCCACCGTCTTCACCCGTCATTCCAGTCGTCGTCATTGATGACCCTTGTCTACGTTAAGGTCCCTCTGTCATCATCGTGAGTTTCTCCATGTCGACTCAGGCTTTCTTTGTCTCATGTATGCCTCCAGCTTTTGTTCTATCCCTCTCTGCCTGTAAACTTTATTCCGGCGCTGCTTCAAATGTCCGTTTCCTACTCTCTAAAAACTTTTCAATTGCTCATATGGCCCATTTACAGAATGGACGAGGCTGTTGTTTGACCAGACCATTTGTGTTGCTTCAGCGTAGCTATAGCCTTATATCCATGTTCTCCCCTGTTGTAGTAGTGGTCAATATAAATGATTTCCCCCTTCCACTGCCTGAATTTCAGAGTCGATGTCCTCGCAATGCCTCGCAACGTCTCATATTCTCAAATAACTTACCATAATCCACGATAATTGGTGATAATTGGCATAAGCCGAAAAGGACATAGCCAATCTGCCAATTTGGGACAATCCCGTAATTGTCGCCAATTATCGACAATTATGTACTTTTGGTGCGAATTCAGTCGAATTGGCATTTCTGGGTTTTCCTGATGCCGCACACGAACCCGTACTCCGCCTCGCTGAGCTCCGATATTGCTCGAAGATTGACGCGTCATCGCCGCCGCGCCAACGAGATGCGAGACGCCAAAGCCATGGCCTGCGGCGGAGATGCGGGAGAACGAGGCGTACGCTGTACAGAGTAGACTGTGACAGTACCTCGTCGTATAGAGGCTGATCTTGACATCCAGGCGACGTGACTGCGATTACAATGTTAGCTGAAGAGGGACTCGATGATAGCAAGACTCCTGATTCGCGGCCAACCCTGCCATTCCCCATGCATCCGCGGCTGCGTGCATCCACACATGCGCATTCCAGTCATCGAAAGGTAGCCATATCAGTCTCCCCCTTCAGCAACTTCCTTATCAGTCTCCTTCTTCGCTATTGGCGATTTCGAGAAAGCCCCGGCGACGACGCTTCGCACGAGACAGGACAGCGCGCACGGATATTCCGGCAAGCGGCACCGCATCCCGCACGCAAGTTGGGCAAAGATTCAAGGCAGGTGGCGGTGGACGTGGCCTCGTACAGCACGGAAGGCGGGGTATGCGATCGACGTATGCGGCGCGGGGATTCGGAGGAAGACTCGCGCTAAGCTCTACAGCGGAAGGTCGTCTTCGATCGCTTTGATGAAGACGGCATCGTAGGACTCGCGAGTAGCGAGAGCAGAGGGGCATGGCGACGCGTGAACACAAACAGCGACCTCCTTGCGGTCAGAGGCTGGCTGCATCAGAGCTTTCATCTTCTCCACACCGCCATTCTCCTTTCCCCTCTATCCTCATTCACGCATCCTCGGTCTTCTTGACACACTCCTCCAGAACCCTCCACAACACTCCTCCACAGCCCTCCACCACACCCCGCCGTCAAGCCGTACCGACTTCGCCCGACCGACGCGGCGTCATTACGTCGCTATACTTCCAGTGGGCGATCCCCGCCACACCAATATCTGATTCTCGCCATCTCCCGAACCCCTCGGTCGTGTCTGTGTAGTGATAGGAAGAGATCCAGCAGGGCATGCGCACATCCGAGGCTAGAGACCACGATAGCGAATCACCCGTGTAGGCGACCAGATCAATGGAGGGGTGAGCGAGAGAACAACACTCCACTCCCCGACACGCCGGCCCCGAGTCGGCGACGTCGAGAGCTCTCACCGCCGGCGCTAGCAACACGCGCGTCAATATGTCGGCTACCTTGGATATGAGCGGAAGACGTACCACCTACACAGATTTTCGTAGCATATACCAAGCAAGAAGAACTCGCCGTCCCCTCATCTCTCTCATCCTCCCGCTACCCGAGCTTCGATCCTCCTCTACCCCGCCAGCTCGAGTCATACGCTCTCCCTGCTCCGACCCTCCGACCCCTCGACTCCCAATGACATACCACTTACGCTCGAGACGGGACGAGACGCCCCGACACGACGAAGGCAACGCTGCAACCCTCTCCTCCCACCATCATCTCGCACCGATCGCGCATCGAGCACACGCCCCTCGCACGTCTGAGTAAGCACCGTCCCGACGCGGTGGTGAGAGAAACCGGTCGCGAGTATATACGTAGCGTGCGAGGAGGAGAGGGCGAGGTGAGGTGAGGTGTGGTCCACCGAGACCAAGACACAGGCGCGGACAGCCGGGGTGTCGTTTTCGTCGAAGGAATCTTTCCCTTGTTTTCATCCCTCCTTCATCTCCGCGCCTTCGTCGCAAAAACTTCCTCTCCTCTACACCCTACCTCCCCCCTCTCGAATCGTCCGCAGAATACCGACCCCGTCCGCCTCCCTCCTCGCTCTGGATCACTCGCATCACAATCTGACCAAGATACGCGGGGCGCACACATTCCACGACCTCGACCGCGACGCATCTCGAGGACAGGGATGGCTCGTCCGTAGCGAAAAGATCGACGCAGCTCCGCGCGCTCTGCACCAAGACGCCTATGGATCGCAGGGCGTGGGAGAGGGGGTTGGAGGGTAGTGGAGACGAGTCGGGGTTGGGTACGGGTAGTACTACCCCGTATGTGCGTCTGTGTGAGACTCTCAGTGAGGGAGAGACAAAACGTCGATGACGAGCCACGAGATAACGAGAAAAGGAGAGGTGGGGCGAGGGGGATGACGTGCAGGTCTACGCGACCGCACGAAATGTGTATGCCGCACGAGGGGTGGAATGAGCGGAGGTGTCGAGATGAGGGAAGCGGTAAATCGTGGAACGCTGAAGTATTGGTAGATATTGGATACGGGCTGGCGCCGCCCTCGCTCATCGGACCCGCCGGGTCCGATAGCATGCCGCTTGCGCTCGAGTCCGAGTTGGGGACGACACGAAAAAGGCGCGAGACGACCAACGCGACGCGGCATACCATTGCATCATTCTGTGCTGCACCTAGCTCGCCTTTCGGCGCCGAATTCCACCCGCCTCCGTCTCCGTTCCCTCCTCCCTTCTTTCACTTCATCCCACCGAGTCGCCGACGCTCAACGACAAACTGTTCATCAGACAAGGTTGCACCGTAGGAGAAGCACGCCGAAACAACGGCACGAGAAGAAGTTGGAAGAGGATTGATTGCGAACAGGTGCGGCTAGGTATAAATGAGCGATAAGTCTTCAGAGGCGAAGCGGAGATAGAAGATGCAGTACCCTGTGTCAATGTCGATAACGTCCCTGCACGCGGCAACGATGTCGGTAGCCTGGCACGACGACGAGGGTGCGGAAATGTAGCTACGTAGCCGAACGAGTCGCTTAGGAGAATCGTCTGCATTCTTCGACGCCGGGTGTGGAGCTTGAAAGGAAGATACATGAGGGAGGTTTGCGGATTCGGAATGAGAAGAGGGACTACGCACCCAAGTTGTCAGCGACAACATCAGATTCGCTTTCGAGCTTGAGTAGGCAAAGTATGGGAAACGAGGTTCATTGACGCAGCTGGCGCCATAACGGGCGTATGAGCCTTAGAAATGAGTGCAAGCCGGAATCTTGCTTACAGGAAGGTGATATTGTGATGTCTTGCCACCCAAACTGCCCGCCTGTTCAATACAGCAACGCATCCTAGGCTGCTTTGATGATTATTTTTGCTTGATTCTCTTTGCTTGATTCTCCGTGCGATGGTATTCGAATATTCCGGGGAGGATTCCTCTGAGCCGGGGAGCAGATAAAAGGATTTAACAGGCAGCGTGTGCAGCCGAAGACTGTCTCAATATTTCGAGCTTGTGAACGCAAATTTCTTGCAAATTCGATACAAACTAACCAGAGAATTGAAACTACGCCGATTTCAAAAGCCCGACCGCGATTGTTGATGCCAGAAGAGTTCAGCCCAGGTACCGACGTTTTGATGACAAATCGACCTTCAAGGTGGGGTTAATCGGGTCAGCTAAACCGAGCCTCAGGCTCCCAGCAACGGCGTCGACCTTACATCATAAGCCTTGGCTCCGAGGGCTTACGCTAATTTGGGACCGCGTCGATGTCGGGGGTGGCGCTTGGGTGCGGGCGGCTTGTTTGGTCGTGTTATCATCAGATCACAACCTCCGTCGTCCGTCCCTCCTCACTGCAGTCTCGCTACTCTCTACTCTTTCATGCTTGGGCATATGTCGAGGGTCTGGGCTATTTACATGGCACTTTCTTGGATCTTTGGGGAGGAGATAGCAGTGTTGGGAGTGGAAACATTCGGCCGAATCGGCCGCCGACCGTCGACGTTACTACGCTTATCCACCTCCGCGTTGAATGACAGTGTATTCAATCGACTCAAATATTCCACAGCAAGCTTCTGTCTGTGTAACAAACCTACATGTGAACTCTTAGACCATGATTGTCACCCTAGCATGCACTGCCGTCGATCACCCCCGCAACGCACCTTGCTCTCCCTTCACCCTCCCACTTACCTTGCGGCTCTGAAACTATATCAGCAACAGTCGGCGACTCTCTACTTCCTTCTCCTCGAGTCTGCAGCCCCCAGCATGCCTCCTTGCATGACACCGCCCGTTCTGCGCCGCTGCCGCTTGTTATATGCCCCTTGCCCCCTTCTCTCTCTGACAAAACGCAGAGGCAGCTTCACCACCGTCATAAACGTTGCCCTCATACCCTCATCAACTCTTGCGGCTTATGTCTGCTTTATCAGCTTGCACCGTCGGTTCCACCCTTTCACCACCGATTTTCGATATACCGTCCTCCTCGCGCCCTCTAAACATCTGAAGGCAGCATCCCCACCTTCAGTTAGGACCCGTCCTCGACCTCCGTTGAGCTTTCGGCCCGCCCACTGCCACTGCACGCTCCATTACATCGTACCGCCGTTGCTCTCCGCCGCCGTCGGATCCATATACCACGCCCCTCGCGATCTACAGGAATTGATCAGTTGTTTCAATACCTTGAGGCACGCTGCACCGTGATCCTCCGGCGTCTTCGCGGCGCTCACGCGCTTCCTTGGCTCGTGCCGTCGTTTTGGCTTCACCGACGTTGTTTCTGCCCATCCCGTTTCCGTCTCGGTCTGCAGTAACCTAAATACAGACTCACTACGTCTAGGTAGATCGTTCCCTTCATTTTTGTTCTCTTGAATACCGTGTACTTCGTGGGCTGGCATAGCGGATTTAGCCTACCGCCGCCAGCCCGCCCGCTTTTTCCCTACCAATTCTAGACCTCTCACCAACACTTTGCCCCCGGCGATGCCGCGCGTTCCACTGTCCACTGCAGCCGATGCATCGGTACTTCTGTTGCTCGCCGTCCTTCCATCTACAGTACCGCTTCACTTCAAAGCGCGGCGGCCGTCAATCCGCGCTCCAATGTGATGGTTTCAGCGCTTTCCGCCGAGCTCAACACTGTGCTCATCCGCTGCCAGCATCTGTATCACCAACTTCTTCGTATCCACTGCCGCCGTCGTATCCACTGCCGCCGTCGTTGCCCTTGCCGCCGTCGTTGCCGTTGTTCTTGACTTGTGGCTCACTCCTCTTATGTTGGGGTCATGTAAACTGATTTGTTGTCGCCTCTGTAACATCCTGTAGTATAATCAATTGATCTAACTTTGTTCTGTAGTCACATTCGTCGTTTTCACTGCCGTTGTTGTCTGTGTTGTAAGTATCTTGAAATAAGGGAAACAGTGGATATTCATTGAAACATGCAGAGGCAAGCCACATCACTAGTTCAATACAGTCTTCTTGCATGCAAACTTGCTGTATTTTGTAAAGTGGAAAGGTGTTCAGAATACTTTGCTTGGTGAGTTCAAAGTCCTTAATCCGCACTATGAACTAGAGCATCTTTCAGGCCATCTTGTGCATCCGAGATAAAAGGTTGGAAACCTACGGATATTTTTACATAGAAAGTTTCGGGGATGTCGCTATAACAATTTCCGACAGATATCGGCAGGGTTACCTCGAGAAAGTAGAGAACGGTAAGCAAAATGAGAGACGACGAGATTTATTCGTCTCACCATTGGCTGGCTTTAAAGCGGCATTTTACGTCTGTGGCTGTCGGCGCGACAATGCCGTGGGTGTTAGGGCGGCTTGAACGCGGCGGGACGTCGGGTCGGCCATGCCGTCACAACCCCGCCCTTCTTGGTCAACTTGTGGTCAACTCTCGGGGTCGTTTTCGATCCCTTCTGTTCACGCAAACTTATAGTAATTATACCGACCGGCACCGGCGGCCCCACGTACCCCCACGTTTCGCATAACTTCACTAGAAAGAGCCGCCACCGCCGTCGCCGACACTTCTGAACTGCAGACAAACTGCAGATCCTTTTTGCACAATCTGAGTCTCAAAATCAACGTGATTATTCAAGTAAGCGGTTAGTTTTTGCAGGTTTTGGCACGACAATTCTTATGACTTGTTCACTCTCTTGTCAACTCGGATTCTATACCCTGCTCCTACCATGTCCAACAGCGTCACCCTCAACGCCGTCATCACTGTCAACAGCTTCCTCTTCCACCGCCGCCGTAATCGCTTCCACCACCGTCGCTGGTTCCACCACCGTCATTGCTTCCACCACCGTCGTTGCTTCCACCACCGCCGTCGCTGCTTTCAGCCCCATCGTCGCAACCCCATCATTCCCAGACAGGATTATCATTTACCAGACCCTCTGCTTCCAGACTTCAAGCCCCTGTCGACATTCGGAACGCTGCATCCGTCGTTTCCCAAGAGTGACGACGGCGGTGGTGCCGACGACGGCAATGGAGAAAACGACAGGTACCGCGCGAACAAAACATATATCTGGCTTCAACCGTGACGGGCTATAGCACAGGGACCGCTTGAGAGGAGATGCCGGAGCTGAAGCTGGGATGCTAGCAACGGCGACGGCGGCGGGGGGAATAGGTGGATGGAGGAGGTGGAGAGTGTATGAAACAAGAATTTTGATTGGGTTCGCAGACGTGCGGTGAGATTGAAGGCCTTTCAGTAGGATGACGAATGGTTTTCGCTAGATTGTCAACGGAGGCGACGACGACGACAGCCGACGGCGCTGAGAAGCGGATGCTCATTTGCACTCATCCATCGCTCCTCCGCGTCGTTGGCCATCTCGACACTATCAAGTTCTTCAGAGTAAGCAAGGAGGAACAAGGAAGGATGTGGAGGAGGCGACGTCGACGCTGGTGACAAACCGATCAAACTGATCAATTGGACAAACAAGTCCCAAAGAATGCGCCGAAAACGGCAGGTCGGCGCATCTGACACCATCAAATTTTGATTCAACCGACGCCGTTGAATCGACCGACGACGATGTCGTCGCCCAACGTCGGCGCCCACCCACAGTACCCCCCACCAACGCGCCGCCGCAGTACCGCTTCCCAATTAGGCTAAATGCATTTTGAACGTAATTATTAGGTGATGTCGACGCCGGTGCCTTGAGCTTCAGGTAGGGTTTTACGCACCCTCAAAACCCGACCTTGAAGGTCGATTTGTCAGCAAAACGTTGGTCCCCCAGGTGGAAGAGTTGGGAGCAGATATCCTGCTCAGGCTGTAGCGTGTACGCTCCTTCCGCTGTGCGTTGCGCGACAGCGAGACGAACCCTGAAAGTCGAAGTCGAAGGAGCTCCGCGAGACCGAAAATGATCGCTTAACCTTTAGGTTAGGCTACCCAGACAAGCTTGCGTTTTGTTGCGCGGAACAAATAACCGCGGGGGCCGCCGCCAAATAAAGTATGTGTCACCTCATATGCGTAAGCTTACTTCATTTTGTCCAACTCCCAACCAACTCCACCGAATTCCGCCGTTTTAATTTCTGAATTTTCTCTCCGCTGGGGTGTTCAACTCGAGCCTCGAAAACTTGAAAGATTGCCCATCTCCTCTGAGAATCATATATTACTGTGAGCATAATCTGCCCTCCACAAAGCTGGAGTCACCCGCGACGGCAATCGGAGATTCAGGGGCAAGCGACTCTGAACTTAGGGGTTCGCTCGCAATAGCCATTAATATTACCCAATAAAATCTAAGTCTTCCTCCCCATCCAGAGAGTTGTGGAATGTGTGGGTCAGTTAGCCTTTGCGTCCGGCGTAATCCAGACTACGGAGACACTATTCCGACTATTTTTTGTGAAATGGGGGATATCGGCTATGTCGTGCTCCTGTGCTTTGCCTGTGCTTGCCGGGAACACTGGACGGAATCGAATGCAGAGAAAAGTAAGGCTTCCGGTTGCGGACCGCCGTGGTTCTACGACTGCATCGACTCGGAAGAGGTCAGGCTGCTTCCAACAGAGAGTTGACAGATGTTTGCAGAAACATTCAAATGGATTTGATTTTGGACTGCTTAGTCTGATTTGGACGAGTAGTTAGGCAACATTCCTCAAGAATAAATAAGCCTGCTTCTAATTGGGCAAGATGAATATTGTTCGAAAGTGCAGGGCAGTGTGGCCTTGGAGAGAACCAAACGAGAGCTGTGCGGAGTGAACACTGAAAAGGGACTGTGGAGGAAATGGTCTGAAGTTCAAGAGAATCTAGAATAAGCTTAGATTGAATATTTTGAGACTGGAGGGACTGAGATCGGAAGGGTATTGAGTTTCAGAAATCTCTTGAAGGTTAAGCTCCCGCCTCGTAGAGGCCATATACTGTATCATACTATCAATCAGCAAACATAGACAATTAGGACTTCAAATTCAGTAATCTCTCACACTTGCCATGGACTCACGTGACTTGCTGAGATCTTTCCTCCTTCCTCCCAACATCCTCCACGTCTGTTTCGCCCAGAATCCAGATGCAACACACACAGTGGATCCGAGATCGCAAGACATCAGGTCTACCGAGCTTGCGAAAACTTGCGAGACACTCTTTTAAGAAGCTTGCCCGGAGTCCCCGGCTCGATGAATATGATTGATCTTTCTTTTACAGCCCTGTGACACCGTCCTGAAGCCTGATATGTATGTTTGTGGGGGCCGTTTCACAGAATATATATACATTTGTTGATCTTACCGTCGCAGAGCTTTTCGCATCGACACTGATTCCAGTGCAGATAATCTCAGGCTCACACCGAATTCGATGACCACCGCCTCGCTGCTGTTATTTCTACTCACTTTCAGCCTCTCGAGGTGAAGCACCTGGATACCATCCCACCATATGCATCAATCATACATCTATCATAATTAATCCAACTATCGGGCCCACAATATCTTCTACGTTACCGATTAATAGCTCGAGTTTTGAGCTGTCGTTCTTCCTGCCTTCTCCCATTCTCTCCCCCCTTCCCCATTCTTAAGTGCTCATTATTTGCGATTCCACTGAAAGGCTCAGTCCTGATTCATTCGTTCAGCGTACCCAAATCATCACTCACTTCGCCGGAATATAACTCTCACCTGGGCTTAATCGTATATTGTCCATGGCGGCTATTAATCCTCTTTCTGGTCTTCTGGAATCTCTGTAGGTACCATTCCTAAGTGCACGTGCATCTTCATAGGGGCAATGTAGGCTGCAAAGCCTATCCGAGTCCGGAACCCAGGGACATCCAAGTCCGACCTCCGAATTTTTGTAGGTGAAATTCTCCGAGCCAGATATTCATTTTTATCGTGGCCATATAGCAGTTCTCCTTCCGCATCCAGCACCAGCACAACAAATCTTCAGCCGCAGACTCCTTCAAGCACCTATCCGCAACCGTATGTTTTAACCAAACTAAAATTACCCAAAGACCGTCGCAGCAAATTTATTACCTTTCAGATCTGTGCCCAGCGCACCCATTATAATTTCTCATGCTGGGAAATCCCGCGCTTTAAGGTGCGCATTGTTATCAGACAAATCCTTGGCACACATTCACGGGTGCCTGAAGTTCAGGCACGATTACTGGAATCTCTGTCGCTGCAGTCATTGCCATCTTGGGTGTTGGCACCGTGTTCTGGTATTTCCGGCGGGTGCGTCGACAACGGCTCATGCGCAGACACAGAGATCTCGAAATTGGTCCTGTTGCTCTCACGATCTCGCCTTTCACCCTCCTCAACCAGAACCACTGGCAGCCGGATGCTCTGCGACTCGAAACTTCATCCGTAGTTGGCAGCACACTGGCCCGAAGCGTTCTCCAAACGGAACTGCAAGCAGCTACAGACAAAGTTGCCGAGCTCGAAGACCAAGAGAGACGTTCGGAGGGCCGCGCACAGTCGACAAGGCGGCGGCTTTGGCGGTTAACTTCAGCAAGGTGGAGATCACAATCTGATTTGGAAGCTCAGTTGCAGGCTGCGAGAGAGGAGATTAGTATGCTGGTAACGCGAATCAATGCCTTGGAGGCGAACTCTGATTTTGTGTGGGGAGGAGGTGGGATCGAGGAGCCCCCGCCGGATTATGCGACGGCGGTGTAGTCGAACGGACTGTTGTTCAAGTGCGATATTAGTCGGAAAAAAAAATTGCCTAGCCTCTTTCAAGCTGACTCGTCTACACGTCCACGATTGTGACTATTCGAACTGAATCATAATACTAAGTACCAAGTAAATGAAGGGTGAAAGCAAAAATCAATTTCCTCTTGCTTTACGAGAGAGGTCACCCATGTCAGACGGTATCTTCCAATGATGCGGCAATGGTAGGGAGAAGAATTTTCAGGGGTTCGTGGAGTTCAAATTCGTTGAGTATGCACACTATGTACACCATTCGAGTTCAACAACAATGAACGCAGAAAAAAGGGGTGACAAGTCGGGTCATCGGCGCCGACGGCCGAAGCAAGCCGAGTTACGCAAAATGGTCTACGAATCCAGCCTCGCAATGAGTCCAGCAGCGCCGCAGCCAGTCCACCCACGCTTCTCAAACCGTCGCCTCCGCACATGAGCCCGTGCTCTGCCCCGCTGAGTTCCGATATTGCTCGAAGATTGACGCGTCATCGCCGCCGCGCCAACGAGATGGAGATGCAAGACGCCAAAGCCATGGCCTGCGGCGGAGAAGTCGGTCATGCGGCAGAGCCAAGCGTTACGCTGTACAGAGTAGACTGCAGCGCCTCCCTGAAGCCACTATCCTCCAACCGACACCTTCTTAACTGTATCCACACCACCTGTGAATTCTGCTCGAGGACCACGAGTATTCAGAAAACCCGCGAGATTGAGCGCAGGTAGGTAAGGTATCGGTAGCGATGCGGATAGCGGCCAGCAACGACTCGTGCACGCTGGAGCCAGCAGGAGTAAGTGGAGAATGGGTCTTGACGTACGCCTCTCAAGTGCAGGTAAAACGGCGAGGCAAGGTACAGTGAGTCCCCTGCTTCGACGCCTTCGTTTTCTGCGAAATCTGATACACCCTCCACCATCTTCCAGTGCCCCTCATCAGCGCCCCTCATCAGGCCGCGGCGAGGTAGAGAGGTGAGGATGGAGACTAAAGGAGGGGAATAGGTGACGGGCATCACCACCACCCTTCGATTCGACGCCAATCGTGGCATCCCTAACGCCATGCACCCCATGCATGCATGGACATGCACACATCCCACCCGTCCAAAAACATCCATAGTAGTCTCCCGGCACCCTGAGCAGTCTCCTTCTTCGTTATTGGCGATTGCGAGAGAGCCCCGGCGATGGCGGTTCGCACGAGACAGGGTACCCGGCAAGCAGCACCACATCCCGTCCGGCGGAGAAGCAAGACAGAAGGCGGTGGACGTGGCCTCGTACAGCACGGAAGGCGGGGTAGGCAATCAAGTGACGATTCAAGGAGAGGAAGAATGCAGCGCGGGGATTTGGAGGGAGAACCGCGCCAAGGTCTACAGTAGAAGGTCGCCTTCGATCGCTCGACGAAGACAGAGCGTTGTAGGAATCGCGAGCAGCGAGGGAGCATGAAGGGCATGGCGACACGTAGACACAAACAGCGATCTCCTTGCGGTCAGATGCGGGCTGCATCGGTGCATTCTGTCCCTCCCCCCTCTCATCTCCATCGCTCTCTCATTCACATCCTCGATCTTCTTAACACACTCCTCACAGCCCTCCACAACACCCCGCCGTCGACCGTCACCTTCGTTTGCCGTCAAGCAGCACCGACGTCGCCCGAGCGACGCGGCGTCAATCCTTCGCCATGTCTCCCAGTGGGCGTATCCCTGCCACACCAATATTTGATTCTTTCTATCTCCAGAACGTCTCGCTCGCGTCGGGCTAGTGACACGAAGCCATCTAGCAGGGCATGCGCATATCCGAGCCTAGAGATCCACGATAGCGAATCACTCACATAGACGACGCGCTCGACAGAGGAATGAGCGGGAGAGCGAGGCTCCACTCCCCGACACGCCGGCCCCGAGTCCTCGACGTCGAGGGCCCTCACCGCCGGCACTGTCGAGACGCGCGTCAATATGTCGGTACTTGGATATCAGGGGAAGACGTACATGGTGCTGCTCCGCATTCTCCAGTCCTACATCGTCCTCTTGATCTTCAGCGTGACATCGCTCGTCTAATACAGTCGCTGTCTCCTCATCCTCCCGATGCTCGAGCTTCGCCCCTCCTCTACCCTGGCTTCTCGAGTCATACGGACCCTCTGAATCCTCGACTCCCAATGACATGCCGCTTGCGCTCCATCCGACGTGAGACGCCATGATACGACGAAGGCGACGCGTACTCTCTTCGTCGCCCCCGGAATCCTGTCGGTAACCTTATCGCGTCCCGATCGCGCATCGAGCACGCGCGCTGCGCTCGAGCAAGTACCGTCTCGCAGTGGGGGAGAGGCCCGTAGCGGCCGCGTACGCAGCATGCGAGGAGGGGAGGGACGAGGTGACGTACAGGCGAGACCAGGATAGAGACGCGCAAGGCAGTGGCGTGTCGCTTTCGTCGAAGGAATCTTTCCCTTGTCTTCATCCCCTCCTCATCTCCCCGCCTTCACCACCGAAAGCTTCCGCCAATTCGTCTACGCCCTCCTCGTTCTTCGACTCATCCAATCTTCATCCAGAGATACCGACCCGCCGCCTTCCTCGTTCTCGCTCCCGATTCCGATGTCACAGTCTTGCCAAGATACGCGGGGCACACACATTGCATGACCTCGACCTTGACACGACGTATCCAATGTTGGCGCTATCGACTTGATCGACGGAATCTTGAGCTTTGTCTTCATCCACCGCGCTCAGGTGTTCCCACCTCCCATCCTCTCCCATCCCATTTCCCCATCGGCGAGAACCAAAAACAGCGCTTCATCGACCCACCACCCCGCCCTGCCCTCCCCTCGTCTCCTCTACTCCCCACTCCATACTGCAGCCCCGCCCGCACACGGTAGCACGAACATACACGTAGATGTTTGAGCGCACCAATGACGCGTACGACAGTGGCGGGCGCGGGCGCGAGAGATCGTGCAAACGGCGCGTAGAGGAGCAGCGAGGAGTGCGGGCGGGCGTGAGGGACGGGGGCATGAGATGTTAGGCTGAGTCCGGGGTTTCGTACTCTAGCGTCAGGCCGAGACGAACGTCGGAAGCCGGCGGCGGGATTGGATTCGTTTGGAGGAGGAGGAGGGCAGCGCGGATGTGTGTCTTGTAAGGATAGGAAAGGGTATTGAGACGTCGAGCCGGGCGGGGCGATGGCGATGGGCTGGATGTAGTTTTGACGAGCTGTATACGTTGCTTGTAGGCTGGAGACTACGAGGAGGGAGGGCATCGAAAGGGGGAGCTGCCGAGGAACATGGGTGTGACAGAAAACGGAGGATAGCCGAGACGAGTCGGGCGTTGGGTACCGGTGTTTGCATGAGGGAGAGAAAACGTCGAGGACGAGATAACGACAAAACGAGAGGCGAGGAAAGGAGAGGGAGGACGACGTGTGGGTATGCGCGACCCCGCGATTTGAAGATGTGTATACGCTGCATGCGGTGTGGGATGGTCGGAGGTATAGAGGCGAGGGAGCAATCGATCATCGATCACCGACTGCTGGAGGATATGGATGTGGGCTGGCGGCGCCCTCGTTCATCCGACCCGTTGACTCCCAGCCAGCTCGCTCCGGACCCCGCGAGACGAGACGAAACGATCAAGGCAACGCGGCATACCATTGAATCATTACGCTGTACCGAGCTCGCCCTTTGATCCCGCCCGCCTCGCTCTCCGCTCGCTCGTCCTCCCTTTATCCCACCGGGCCATAGAGCGAGCGATTCACTCCGAATCGATAGCTCAGGAAAAACTTGACAGAGGAGGGGTTTGCGCGGTACGCTGTGCAGAAGTGAGCAATCAATCGTCGAGATGAAGCATGGATAGGATGTACATTACAGACATCCGTCAACGACCGGCTGCACCCGACGACGAGTTCCGGGCATGTTCAGATAACTTCTGCACGCCGACGAAGGTGCGGAATTAGTGTTGGGCCTGAAGCAAGATCCATGAGGGAGGTTTGAGGACTCGAAATAAGAAGACGGACCACTCACCTGAGATCTCATGATCAGCGACAAACCCAGCTTCGTTTTCGAGCTTGAGGAATAAGGTGCAGTGACGCAGCTGGCGCCATGACGCTCTCATGAGCCTTCGGAAACGAGTAACTGAAAACCGGTATCGTGCTTACAATTGTCCAAGATGGTGACCTTGCCGCTGAAATTACCGCCTGTTTTGACACGATACACCATACGGGCGAGTATTTCGGCGAAATGTCCTCTATATGCTGGTAAAATGAGGAGTAAATTAAACGATTAAATGAGAATCCAGTGGAGAATCTGTCTCAAAATTTGAAGCTCGTGAACGCAGATTGAGACCAGAATAACCAGACAAACCGACGGTCTACTGTTTCCCTTCAATGTCCCGCACTGCTCGTACCAATTTCAAGGGAGATGAGCGGTGTACGAGCGAATCAGCAAAACGAGCGCGAGGAAGCGGCCGGGAGAAGGGCGAAATGATGCCATCAATCAACAAGCATAAACAACATGCTTCTTGCTCAATGCTGCTACGTTGGAACTTGGCTGCAGCTTCATCCACGCCGGCAGCGAATCGAGCTTTTGTTTTCTAACTCTGTCTTTATCCGCCGACTCACGGTTCAGATACCACTGGCTACCAAAGCATTCTGAGCGGTAACGAGTACATACAGGATTAGTAGCATAGGCGTTCGCCGAGCGCCTAAAGAGGCGTTGAGCGCCTACTCCCGACCCGAACGCCTATTGCGCCACCGAACACCTACTTAGACCTACTTCCAAGGGGCTTCCATGATAAGAAATTTCCTAATTTGGACGAGGGGGAGGGGGGTCCCCTCGAGCTCGAAAAAAAAGTTTTATATGAATTTTGGATTTGCTTTTTTACGCTTGTTTCAGCGGTTAGGATGAATCCCCAGTGAATGTGTAACAAATTATAGTGCCCACAAGCGATGGAATCACTGTAAGGCCGGCTAACAGCGAGTTATTGATACTTGACTGTATTTACCCTCGGTGATTACAAAGGCATACACGGCAATTTTTGCAGCACGGCGGGATGCGAGACAGTCTGGGTATGCCTCTCATTTCTTACATGTACAGCGCTCACTTCTTCTCAGTTCCACTCTGAATGTGTCGACGCTGATGGTCGGAAGCCATGGGTGTGCGAGTCCTGCAAAGGTGCGAAAAAGTGCAGATAAGTCAAGAATAACCAGATTCATTCGAGTAGACACATGTGTATTGCCAAGTTATGGTCTTGCTGATGTCCGAGAGTCATATACGCGCGGTAGAGAGTGAAGGAGCAAAGCAAGGGCCAAGATACACGCCTCACCGACAGCATGTGAGTGATTGATCGCGTCCGAGAAAGGGAATTGATCGCGTCCGAAAAAGGGAATTCCCTAATTGAGAAGGGTGGGGGGTCCGCCATTTCGCTGAGAAAAAAACTTCGACCCTTAGTGTAGATTTCGCGGATCGGTTCCCCCTTGCCTACTTCTGCATATGCGAAGGCAAGTTTGTTCCGAAGTACGAGATCATCGTTGTCGCTAATCAATGTTCACGTACATTCCCTTTCTTCCTCCCAACCCCCACCTCCGCATCGTCCTCTCTCGCTCATCCACTTACCTTCCTTATCGACGCACCCATGCTCAACACGACTAAGGCCGAGTCCGACGACGTCGGGAGCCAAGTAAACAGCTTCCAAGTCGTCTCATCTGCGGTAAGCTTACCGCTCATTTTCTGATTTTCCGCTGAAAATTTGACGGACATTAGCGCAGGATTGCTTCCCCCGATGCTCTCAAAACATTGCTCACGCGACTCGCAAAGATTCCGCGGCCGCTACCGATGCCGGAGACGACGAAGAAGGAATGGTTTGGGTGCACAAGAGGAGACGTCGGAAGAAGGGATGATCGGAATTCCCGAGGTGCGCATGCGGCATTTCTTTTTGAAAACAGGGCTCTCATTCCAAAATTAGTCGCACGGAATTATTCTGGATCCTTCATCTCCCCCTCCGACATTCGTTTCTTCGAGGATCGTAGCTTCAAGCATGCATCGGTGGGTTTCCGGGAGTGGGTTGTTGCTGGATGGAGTCCGTCCGTTTCGCAATGTGCGTATCTATTTTAATTGACCCTTTTTTCTCCGTCCCGCTGAATTTTATGCTGTATGTACAGGGATAACTATAGGTCGTGTTATCATCAAAGCATAAATTGGGACGTTTGGGGGCAGTAGTAAAAGTAGTGTAGTAGTTTCTTGAGTTGGCGCTGTGTAGCGTCGCACAATTTTTAAAATATTCTATCAATATAATGAGCTCGAACTTGCACAAATATTTTCTGCCTCAAAGCACAGACCCTCCGAGTCGCCGGCTACACGGCATTGAGTGGGCAATATTGTTCATTACGTACTGCGCGCCAAGAGGGCGCGCGGCGCTGTGCAAATGCCGAAGATTGCCGTCGGTAGCCGCGCAGTAGGCGCTCGATGAGGGAATAGGCGTTGGACCGACGGAATAGGCGCTCGGCGCCATCAATAGGCGTTCGCGAGCGCCTATGCTACTAAAGTTGTCGTGCCTCAGCGGTAACCGACCCGACTTGGCCCTGGCAACCGTAACACTCTGAGCTTTTCTGAGCTTTGGGCGACGCCCGACATCTACTCATGATCGATATAATAACGGACCGAGATAGACCTTCTCTGCTCAATTTCTTGGAGATTTTCATGCGGAAGAACGTAGTCAACCACCGGGATGTCATTTTCGAATCTGATATTCAAGTCCAACTTACAACACTCTGACATCAACGCACAGGCAGTGAGATACCTTAACTTCTATACCCGGATTCTTCATCGAATACGATCGTTCATTCGTCGCTCGATTGTCCTGAAGACCCGATAGATACGTTCGTGATCGACGTTTTCACGGATTAAACAAAAAAAATCAAGTGATTCTAACGTCCCAGGGCCTGCAAAATTGAATCCCCACAGCCTCGTCACGACACGCCGCTGTCTACGCCAGGCGCTTAACCTCTGAATCTTTCTTTCACACAGGTCTGCATCAAGGTCTTGATTCCTTAAAAATGCAGCCTGAGCTGTTCCGACCCAACCAAGCTTTCCGCCCATGTTGAAGATAAACTTGAACACTGGCACAGTTTTCGGATATCGTGAGCATCATTACCGCCGACATGCTCCATATTAATATTATTATAGCACTGGAAGTCATAGTACAGCACCCCAATGGATATCATCCCGACATCAATCATATCTCGGACTCGTGGCAGTTAGTATCACAATCCAGAATATGTTCTACGTTACGGGTTAAAAGCTCAAGCTTTGCGCTGCCACTCTTCCCGACTTCCTCCTTTTGCCCACTCTCAAGGACTACTGCGAATCCAGCGACAATATTCCTCCGTATGTGCTCTGAGTCTACCGTGGCTCATTTATGCCTTGACTATGAATCTTCGCATATACTGTACCATTTCATTCAATTCGTATGTCACGCGTCACAGGGCCTATTTTTTACGAATATTTTCGTACCTGTCACGGGTCACCGAGGCCTCTTATGAATGCCCCAAACAAGTCACAAAATCGGCGAAAATTGCCCAAAAATCGAATTTTTCGCTCACACAGGCTTTTTCCCCTTCAAATGGCCTCCCGAAGTCCATTTTGATGCTTGAGTCTTGGATGTGGTCTAGGTAGCTCTAATTCCGCCTCACTTTGGCTCATTTTCCGTGTATTTTAGCTGCGAACCCATCTGAAATCAACGAAAACTCGGTTGAACCCGATTTTTCTGTGTTTCTTGCCTTCCGCTGGTCTGTAGATTCTCCGGGAATGGTGGGTAAGGCAAAGACTGTGCTCTGACCCATTTATGAAATTTTTAAGGTGTCACGCTCCTTCAGAGGCATTTAAGAAAACCAAAGTTCGAATATTTGGGTCACGCGTCACAGGCGGGGAGAATTGATCGAAATGGTACAGTAGGTGAACCACTCCTCAGTCATGACTAGGACTCAGAGTCCCGCAAGCTGTCCAAGTCCACGACATGCTGTCTCCGCAGTGTAAGCAAACCATTCGGTAAATCGCGTTGATGATAGACCTGCTTTCTATCTTCTTGACCAGAGATAATCCCTCGCCACAGTTTGAGCCACCTGAATCAGATGCGCGGCCTGTTTCAATTTGGGCCCGCACGGTACTCGATCCTCAACACAAAGATCTGCCGTGAGTTGTGCTAATCTACTCCGAAACCTTGGGCTTGATCATCATTTCACGCACAACATAGAATATCCCCTACCTCCAAGTTCGCCGACGCAAGTATTGAAAGTTCCGCTTCCCCTAGTTTTCCCGACTCCAGCACTTCGAATAGTCCTCCAATTCCAACCCCCGAGTCTTTGTAGGTGACTTTCTTCCCAGCCAAGCATTCATTTTATTCGCCGCCATATAGCACTTCCCCATCCGCATCTAGCACTAGCACAACAAATCCTCAGCCGCAGGCTCCGTCAAGCAACTATCCACAACCGTACGTTTAAGTAAACGAAATCAAAGCACGAAAGTAATGAATTTTTCGCACCTTAGATCTGTTACTAGTACTATGAATCATACCAGCGGGCCAATTGCGGTTGCAGGCTCACGGGAGCCCAACGGTGTGAGGTGCGCACTGATATCTAAATAAATTATTGACTCGCATTGACTGCTTCATGAAGCTCGGCCGCGATTGGTGGAATCTCTGTTGCTGCAGTCATCGCCATCTTGGGCGTTTGCACCCTGTCCTGGTATTTCCGACGGGCGCGTCGACAACGACTCATGCGCAGACGCAGAGATCTCGAAATCGATCCTATGGCTCTCACAATCTCGCCTTTCACTACTGTCCGCAACCAGAACCACGGGCAAGCGAATGCTTCGGGTCTCGAGACTTCATCCGTAGTCGGCAGCACACTCGCCCGGAGCGTTCTTCAAACGGAGCTACAAGCAGCTACAGACAAAGTCGCCGAGCTGGAAGACCAAGAAAGGCGTTCGGAGGGCCGCGCACAGTCGACAAGGGGACGGCTTTGGCGGTTAGCCTCAGCACGGTGGAGATCACATTCTGATCTGGAGGCTCAGTTGCAGGCCGCGAGAGAGGAGATCGGTATGTTAGTAACACGAATCAATGCCCTGGAGGCGAGCTCTGATTTTGCGTGGGGAGGAGGTGGGATTGAGGAGCCCCCGCCGGATTACGCGACGGCGGTGTAGTTGAACGGACTGTTGTTCAAGTGTGCTGTATGAACAATGAGCATGTGGCAGATAGACGGAGGGGTGGTATACAAGGACGAATTTCGAAGAATAGCATCCCTTGAGTCAAACTAAAACTAAATACGCAATTCAAGTCTACATGTACAGCAAAGAAATACCGAGAGAAGAGTTGGATTGAGAAAAAAAAGATTATTCGGATCATGCTTCAACCGGCCCAGTTGTGTCATGTTGAGCTACTCCCACTTCCTCCGCATTTTCAGCAGAAGGCGCATCGGGGAGGAGGAACAAAAGAGACAATATGAGGAAGAACGCCGTCAACCAGAAGATCGAGGAAGATCCGGGGCCGTACATCGTGTACTAAACAATGAAAAAACAAAGTGACAATCAGCATGCATCCAAATAAAAACGACAGAAAGCACGCACAGACAAGTACAGTGCCAACTCCCTCCACACCGCCAACGCACCAAACAAACTTCCAATCTGATTCCCCCGTCCCAACACAACGAAATATGCACCTCCCAGCGCATAGAGCGCCGGCCCCGCCGCAACGCTGAAAGAATACAGCGGTGCGAAGATGGCATAGAGCGCTTTCGCGTTTTCCGGCATGCAGAAGACCAAGATGACGGTGGAGGAGACGGTGGCAAGGAGGATAGAGTTGCGGGATACGAAGGCGGAGAGGTGGAGGCCTGCGTGCTCGGCGGTGCCGTGTTTGCGTTTCCAGAAATGGGCTAGACCTGCGGGGTGTTTCAGTCGAGCGATAGAGGTCGCATGGGTGGGTGTAATATTCACATGGGAGGATACAGAGTAGCGTTAGGAGCTCGAAGATACGCGGGGTGACTAATACAAGCCAACGCTGGAATGAGTTAGTTGAGAGTTTTGTCTGCCGGCAATGACCACTCACAGGTAACCCTTGTAGATACTGCGACCAGAGTGTGAAGCGCAACAGAGTAGTTTGCATTGCCTGCGATTATAAGTCAATCAAGAGGGTGAAGTATAAAGATCCAACGAGAACACACCTGTGTCAACGAGTACATAAAAAAGGCAAGGCCAAGAAACGGCAAGTACTTCTTCGAAGACCCCGCACCGCTCCCGCTCGCACCGCTGAATATAATAGTAATGGGCGAGAAAATGGAAACGAAGACGGAGCTGTGGGGTAGTCGAGTCGCATCAGGATGCTCAAGAGATTCAGGAAGGATGAAGTAGACGAATGTGAGATTGAGTAAGGCGATGCTGAAACTTAGAACGTAGGATATGTTGTAGTCGGTGGCTCTACCGATCTGAAAGACGATGCGTTTAGTCTCGCTCGGCATAAGAAACTATCGACGAACCGCGGATCCCAGAATAAAACCGACAAAGGATAGTCCTTGAATGATGCCAAACAGCACCAACCTGCATGGAACGAAACTTCGTTCAAGCAGATGGATGAAGGAAATGAGGATTACGCACCTGGACACTGGCGTCGACGCGACATCCCATGCGTACGCGTGCACGGTACCATTGTAAGTGGCAAACCCACCAAACAGCCCCTCGAGAATCAACCCAATAGAAATGAGATCGCGGGCGTCATCTTGCGATGGGCGAGCATTGGACACAATGAGGTAGATCAGATTTCTGCAGGATTGTCAGACGTGGAAAAGGTCTCAACTGCGAGAAACAACGCACATGAGAACGGAGCCCGTAACCGATAGTAACAGTGGAAACTTGCGTCCTCTGCGATCGCCAAGGTCACTCCATCGTCCAACGGTCATGAAGCTGACTAGAAATGAAGCCCACGCTCCCCCTGTCATTTCAACACAGTGCATGAGAGGTTATAGCGAAAGCAGAGAGAGAAGCTCGGAGATCGTACATATTTGAATCATCACTGTGAGAGATGGTAGCTCTAGCCATATTGAGAAATACCCGCAAGGGTAGGCTGAATCTGCGAATTCCATTAGACATGTTTCAAATTGGGAGAAAGAAAATCGAAGAACATGGGCAAAAGGTTTTCTGATGGTTTTCAAAACGCGCAAACATAAATATCCCGCGCTGTATGCCTTTCAGTCACGCAAAAATGGACCAGGATCGCAAGACTGACACTTATAGAAGCCATAAGTAGAACAGGTAGAAGCCTGCTTGGTGGTGAATACGATTGAAAGTCCAGCCCCAGATGTGTGCTCACCATGAAAAATTCGGCTTCTTTCGAGCGTCCACGTATGCAAGTCGTGGAAGAAGGGGATCTCTTTCATTCGCCGACGTCGACATCGCCGGTGTTTAATACTCAGCGAGGATATCAGCGGCTAGCCACAGGTGTGTGCAGTAGAGCAATTGCTCTTAGACTCGGAGCATCTGAGTCGGCGTCCCAGGGAGAAGGGAGTGTAGCGCTGGTGTGAGGAGAACGGGAAAGAGCAGCGCGGCTGCGCGGTTTGATGGTTGTCCAAAGGATGCCGGCAGCGTCCACAAATAAAGAGAAACATTGATTCACGGCATAACACGGTCACGGGACAGACATCGTCCAAGGAGTATTGAGAAGTGCATACATACAGGTATCGTACAGTTTGTAACTACTACAACAACAAGACTATCACTATAGCAATGCGCACCCTAAGAGAGATATCCACCCTGGCGAAGATAAGCCACCCATAACTCCACATCACGCGCAGCCAATGGCGCAACAGACAGCATGGAGCTCGCAGCCATCGTAGCATGAGTGTTGGACAAAGCGACTGGAGAGAGCGCGTCATCTTCATCAGATGCATTTTTCTGGAAGGTGCGGAAGAAATCGAGGAGGCGAACTCCTGGATTATTAGAAGCGGAAGATTCGTTCAAAGCGGCCGCTTCCAGCAGTTCAAGCCAGGCCAAGTACGGAATGAGAGGTAAACCAAGGACTCCAGAGAGCGGAGATATGATCTTGGTCATTGCCACCGGCTTCGGATGGGTGATGTGAAGGTACTTTTCGTGGCTGGTTCGCATCTCGATGACAGCCTTGGCTGCGTGATGCATCGGGAACCAGGACGCATACTAGAAGAAAGGTGAACAACAATGTAAACGGGAGATACATGATCCTTGAAGAAGAACTCACTCCAGATATGGTGGGTAAATGCCCCAATAACTGGCTAGCCCGCAATAATGCGGGGAACCAGTCGCTCGAGTTCCATGCACCGTTCTCGGCACCTGAAAGCTGGCCGGGCCGGACGATGACGGGTTCAAAACCCGTACTTTGAGATGCATCGTCGGGAATTTGTTCCGCAACCCATTTTGACTCGGTGTAACCCAGCCCAACCGCAACGCGAGGATCGGAAAGACGCTCTTCGAGCGCCACCTTCGTATCTAGATCTGGCGAACGTTTGAATGAGTGAACGTGCATGTTAAAGAAACGCCTCACTTCTGAAAACTCCGGCGGTGCTGACGAAGACAAATCGCGGAGGTACGGTGTGCGTACACGATAGCGCGAAATCAACGAGATTTCGCGTTCCCGCGACTAATGGTTCCATCGATGAAAGGGAGATGTTGAAGTTCACCTGCCAACCTGCAACATGTCTCAACGCATTTCGAATTGTCAGAGGGGAAGTCAAGAAACGCACCGTTATGAATGATTGTTGTAACGCTGTGTTTTAGCGAGTTGTACTCCTCGCTCGACAGTCCAAACTTTGGCTGATTCAATTCAGCTTCCAATAGCACAAGCTTCGGAGACACGAGCAAATCAAGATCCAAGCCGTTGGCTGAGAACGAGCTCTCATGCCGCTTCCGAAGGTCATCGGAAGTAGAAAGACGGTTCGCCGCGTAGACTTTGGAAACTTCCGGCAAACAAAGCAGCTGCGCCAAAATATGGCTACCAAGAGCGCCAGTTGTACCCGTTACAAGCACTACTTCTTCCTTCCGAGTCGTAGCCTCTTCTGATGCTTGTCGCTCCGGGAAGCCTTCGGAATACTTCTGAACCATGGCCCGCATCGCTTCAGTGCGTCGTGTAATATCTTGTGACGTTGAAGCCGCTCCAGAAGTAAGCCGAGTTAACAAGTCAGCAAGGAGTCGAAGCGTGGGATATGTGTAGACGAAATTGCTTGGAACAGTTTTCATATCCACGCGCTGGGAGCTTCGCAACGCATGAAGGAGCGAGTTGCGGATCCAGGTCGCTTGCAAACTACGGAAAAACACAGCTCAGCCTGAGCACAGAAAATGAATCACGCTGGAATACTCACCTGTCACATCCCTGCTGAAAGATATCATCATCGTCCCCAGGCAAATCAAGCATCACTTCCGCAACCACCCGTCGAACAAACTCGAGGCTCGACTGCGAATCGAATTCTTGCGGTGCATCAAGATGTATCTGAGATGATTGGGCTACAGCTTCGAAGACCGCTTGGATCTCTTCTTTGTACATATCCAACACTGTCTGACGCCGAAGGGTTCCCTTTGCAGTGAGCTCAACTGGACGGGAAGGGTCCGCAATTAGGATCATCTGCAAACGCCCTCAGCTTCGAAGTCTCAAATCTAAACAACAACACGTTAGACTAACCTCCTTGAATATTCTGGAATGTTGAGGGGCGTATCTGTTCGCCTCAACGATTGTTGGCCTGGGAACGGGTGACGTGAATTAGGGTATATAATATGAAGGAAAGCAAAATCACCAGATTTCTCGACGAAACTCAATAACGCGTTTGTCATCTGCAGGATCGAATGGTTCCGCAGGAAAGAGCAGTACGCCGGCGTGGAATTGAGAGCGGCCGAACATAACCGCGTACTTGATCCTCGTGTCTTTAAGAAGAATCGCCTCTAAAATTATCAATTGTCGGCGATTGGACTATCTCTCTGACTGATATCCATTTACCCAGCGGACCAGGGTTTGTCTGATTCATTTATTAGTCCGCGAAGAAATTATTCTTCAAAAGTCATACGAACCTTTTCACCATTCGAATGCATAATTTGATCATCTGTAACACTCGATAATGAGTCGGAGAGCAGATACCAATGGGGAAGAATGATACCATGTCGGCCATAGACTTTGACCAGATTCGGATTCGTCGGATGTTTCACGAACAGGTCGTTAGTCCTAAGAGCGGGAACACCGTCGATGTAAGTGTCCAGCACAGCGGGCGTATGGTGCGGAGTTTTCTGAAAGAAAGAGAGGCTCCATCAACTGAATTGCAGAGACGCGAATGGACGACGAACCTTGACAATCAGATGAAAGACACCAGGTATATCTTCCACGGGCTCGAATACGGGATCCGTGTGCGGGGACATCTGGAGAATACAATTCAATCGATCTCTGCTAATATCTAAACCCAAGTCGGTATCGCACATAGAAATAGTCCCAACCCTCTTCGGGAGGTGCGTCTGCCGACAACATTTGAGCCCAGACTATCAGTGTGGACATAAGGAGGAACCCACCAGGCAAAAACATGCAGATATTGCTCGTTTCCGTGCTTCGGAACATATGAACAAAGTGGACAATTCGCGATGAGACAAGGAAACTCACAGTCCGTAAACGTGGGCAATATGGATTCCCTGTCGAACAAGCATATCCCCAACAGTGGCTGGAAGACGATCTGTCGCCATTCTGTGCATATTTGGTCACTCACGTTGCAAAGGTCCACCCGCGAAAATCTATGGGGGATCAATATCCATCCCGAGTGGCAGGAAAGAATACAAATTAACACTCACGACGGTCCGAAATTTCTGCAATATTGGGATACGATGAGGATCACGCGCCCAACTCTGCGAATCAAACGTCCGTCAGTCGCTTTCAAATCGGATTTATGGAATCCCGACCTCCAAAAATGCAGGGACAGAGAAGAACAGAGAAGAGTTGGTAGATACCGCCCCATCGAAGACGCGATCGGGCGTTGGGATGGTGGGAGGTGACGTGGGAGGGAAAACTGCCATACTCAATCCCGTGAACGCCTAGATTCTTCGAAGTTAGATATTGATATTGTGAAGGCAGCTGAGCGACTACCGTCCATGACAGTTGGATGACACCCATGAGATCTATTGGGTATATGAGAAGAGGTACGAGAGTAGGGTTTTCGCTGGGACTAACGGAACATTGGGACAGCCTGTCGATGCAGAGGGTCAGTCCAAATCAATGCTATAGAAAGAAGAATGACGAACATGCGCAGATAGGGTATGACCACAAAGGTCCATTTGACCGTAATCTAATGCGATATACTTCAACGTATCAAACGAAAAGAAATTGAAGGAACTTACAGGGAATGAGACCAGACTCCATCATTATGCGAAACGTGTGAATGATTGTCTTTGGAAACGCAGTCGAGCCTGTATGTGGAGCGGTCAAGAGGGAAAGATATGGGGCGCTTCCATGAATCCACAGACCAGAGGAATGGAGAATTACTGCAGGCGCATCCAAGCTGAGTTTGGGCATCGGAGGGAGGGACTGTACAGGTTCCGATGATGGCGCAAACAGGTCGGAAAATGTAGGGATCGGAAGAATCGTTAATTGCTTTCCCATCGTTGCGAGTTTGGCCGCTGCTGCGCCGGCAAGTTTCTGCATGCCACCGTCCTTACTCACAAAGATGTGCGAGCAGTTTGTGGATTGGAGGAGGTGGGCAACGGCTACATCTGAGTTTCGCGGGGACACAGGAAAAGCTTGATATCCTGCTCGTAGAATTCCGCAGATGACTGAAAAGTACGTGATCTGGTCTGCGCTTGGTGAACGACGGAAATTTAACATGATCCAGCAGTTCTACGCACCTAGGACGGCGACTATCCCAATAACAGGACGGACATCAGAGGATTTTGGCGCTACTCGTTGAAGAGTAATCTGTGCTGCTTTGTGAAATCCTTGAACAGCGCGCGCCCAATCGATTGTTTGTAAATTGTCGTCGGCGTCTGTATATCGGAAAAGAGGATGATTCGGGCTGTTCTTCGCGTGGAAATCAAAAATTTCGGGGAATGTGAGTGACCCATCGGGCGGAGGAGGTCGAAACGTCGAGCAGGAAAGACCTTGAGGTGTGGGCAGCTTCATGGACGATGGTGGGAGACGTCAAAATTGGGTGTGACGTTTTTGACAATTTTGCGGGGATCAGATCCGCGGGGCGGGAACGATGGCCGGCAACGCCGAAGTTGCGAATGCGAATCGGGATTCTTGTTCGGAGAATTCAAAGGCACGACAAAGCCCGCTTACCAGAAACAAGGTCGGATTTTCACCACAATCTTCTTCTCCCGCTCATCATCAACATCCGGCGGGCATGGACTGTTTCGAATTGAACTTGATGCCGGTGGTAAATTCGGCGTAGGTACGGGAACTCGGAGGTCTATCTTCAACGGTTCTGTCACCAAGCAATAGCCAGATACATTAAAGAAGGTTCGCTGAAGCTGTTCCGCAGCGGATTGAAGATCAGGCCTGAGTGACAGAACCAACATGAAGTGCCATCAGAAAACTCAACCTTCATCCTCGCATTCTAATGATATATATACATACATACAGAGAAGATAGGGCTGGGTAGTTATTTTGGATGCTCGTATCTGTCAGGCTTCCCGCTCTCATTCCTGTCGAATGACTCTGTCCCATAATCTGCTTGAACCTCGACCAAGCGAGACACATTGACTGCTGCCACTCGGAGGGGAAACGACCCACTCGCATTCCGTGAATTTGTTTCACTTGAGTCGCCCATGGCAAGCCGTAGAATGATCATGCTGAAGGTTATTCCCTGAAACTGTTTTCAGTCCTGGGCGTGCGGACACGCTACGAAATTTTTCTTACAATCAGGGGAGCAGTCTAGAGTAATCGTCATAAAGTGTAAACATCCATTGCAATTCAATAGCAGCTCACAAGGTCAAGAACAATAAACTGAGCGTTTGAGTTCATCCCGTAGACGACCACCAAAGCAATCAATGCAGCAGAATAGGTCGCCGCCGATTCAAGAAATATTATCTAGGCATCATTGTTGACTTTGGACGGCTCGAGAAGAATGCAAATTGAATGTACCAGGGCCGAGTAGACTCTACTGCCTCCGGCATTTGCTTTGTGAAGGCGCATCCGTGTTTTCAGAATTCGGTACGCGATGAGTACTGTCAAAACTCAATTAACAGCGGGTCCAGAATTTCACATGAAACTTACTGGTGCACACGACATTTGTAGCCAATGTCATGCATATAAATCCTGTCACAAGCGGCTTGAGTCTAGTCAAGAAAATGCCGCCCTGGTGGGTTTGTAGAAACGCATGCGTAGTAGCATATCCAACGGCTAGGGTCTGTAAGCGCTCTCGAGAGCTAGTCGAACATTACGATACATACCTCCGGTCCCAAGCCAGAGAAGAATGGGAAGAGCGACCATAAGCCAATTTCTTCCCCAGACAACATGACATCGATAAATCTAGCATTGAATTCAGGCACTCTCCTTCAGCCTGAGGGACAATATCGAATTCGAAGTGTGTCCATACCACAAAGAAATCCCCAGCCAGAGTCAAAGTAACATAGACCGCCGTCTTCGCAGCTTGGAGGGGATTCGATACATCCGCATAATATGCAAGCGCACCGGGCGGAGAATTGAGAAACGCATCGGTAGCTCGAACGATGTCGATGATCCAATGCTAGTGCACTCAGCCGAGCAGTTGTTTAACGCAGAGAAGCTACTCACGACGGTGGAGAGCAACCATATGAGAGCTAGGGTGGACAACATCAAAGAACTGTTGTTCGCGAACCGACGCTGGAAGATGACGCGGATGGTGGCACCGCCCATGACGGTGAACATGCCCAAGTTGAATGTCTCTAGAACGAGTGCTATCAACTGATTCAGGAATTAGCTGAAAGCAAATCTCATTTTCGAAAATGAAACGACGCACAGAGGCCTTGTCGAGGGGTATCTCAGCCATCATGTTGCAAAGCTTTCGAGGAGTGACGCGTTCCGAGACTATGGAGAAGGCAGGAAAGAGGGGACAATTCCACAGGAAGGAAAGAGAGGTGGTCGTAGAACGAGGCGCGGGAGGCGAGATTAATCTTGATGATGAAGGCGGGAAAAGACCGGACGAAAAGGAAAATGGGGAAGATGAGCAATCTGTCTGTCCTCTGCGCTCCCTGGAACTTGATCAAGATATTTTCGCACACACCTCCCACGATGACCTTGAGATTTCCGCGCGATGGTCACTTCGGCGAAACCCGGTGATAACGACCGTCAGAACCGTAACATCGGAGGAGATCTTTGCGCTCACCGTTTCCAATTTCTGCGCGATATCCATCATGGAATATGAGGTTTTAGTATTCTCCCGCATACAGTCGTGAGCTTCTGACTGATAGCAAGTAGGTTCTGATGTTGTAGGTGTTCGTGCCCTGGGTCCAATCCGAGATGGGGAGACGGGTTTCCGAATTATTTTCCAATTCTGCTTCTTTTCTGGCACATCCACATTGCATTGCAAGCAACATTCGATTCGCGGATACTGTTTCTTTGCCAATGCTCACCTCACATGTAGCGACTCAGATCAGTCCCCCAAAGGCCTTCGTTGTCTGCGCATCTTTGAAGCGATATATACCAAGGTTTCGGAGATCTTCATGCATGGTTCCGCAGGCGGCGGTATTGCATACACTGCTCCAATACTCTATCTCGGACTGATCGGGAGGAGTAAGGGCGCATAAATCTTCTAAAACATACCGTCTCCCAGAGTAATGGCCATTCTGTCCCCCGTCGATGCATTTTGCAATATTCCCCAGTTCCTCTGGACCCTGATATTATTCACCTATACCGACTTCAAGACTATCGTGGTAAGAATTTCGTGGAAAAGAAAAGGCATTACTGAGTATAATCGGTCACAGATTCCGGTGGTAAGAGGCTACATTGACTCGTCAGACTCAGATCTAGCTCAAACCGCTGCAGACAATATTCGCATCGGTCGCTGCGCCAGTTCATTCCTTAAGACGATTTCTGTATGGCGTAGTTTGGACTTGGCTGCACCTTTTGCAAGTCGACGTCTCGAATCAATACCAAACGGCCGTAGAAGACGCTATCAACCGACCGTGGCGGCCCCTGCCAGGGAACCGAATCTCCCAGAGCTCGGCGGCAATCTTCCGCTGGCTCTTGATCCCTCTTTGCGTGTTGGCTTCGATGCCGTTTGGAAGTAGCTTGGTTCTGTCGTCGTTGGGGTTGACGGCGCTGCTGGTCGCTCATGATGAGCTCAATTGGGACAAACACTGGGCAAGTAAGAATATCATCAATACGCTTGGATATATGTGTTTCGAGCTTGGAGCGACGCGGATTATGAGTGAGCATATTCATTTTCGTTTTGCAGAACAGCCTCACCGGTCAATCGTAGACGTAGATCTCAAGCTTGACGGTACAGCCGTCCAAGCGCTTGTATTCAACGCCCTAGTGGTGCTCACCACGATCCATTCACAAGACTTCTCGGATATGGAGGGAGATGCAGCACTCGGCCGAAAGACCTTTCCCATTTACGCGCCGAATACGTCTCGCATCCTCACCCCTGCTCTTTTAGTGGCGTGGTCGGTTTTTCTAGGATGGGTGTGGAGGTTAGGACCGACGAGTCGATGTCTATTGTACGGGTTAGCGGGTATAGTAGGATGTCGATTTTTCTGGTTTCGCTCACGAGGGTACGATTCCAACACCTATGTGGCATACAACGTAAGCTATAGCATTGATCCTGGGTACTTGAATTATCATCTCAATCTTGTTTTTCGCAAGGGCTGGCTTCTACTTACCCATCTTCTACCTGCCCATGGTCGATGGGGTGTAATGAGTTTATAGATTGTTTCCTTTGGATTTGCGGAGATAGGATAAGGGATGCGTCGTATTCGATCCCCTGGCAGTCGCCTGCTATCCAAGCGTCTGATACTTGAAACACAATTGAATGAGAGAAGATCCACGTACGCAAATCCATACGAGTTTGTTGTGGACTCCAGCGACTTGATCCTTGCTTGATCCGAGATTCCACGAGTCGTAGATTCCAAATAGATCTATAGAGCGGTTTTTTTGGGAGCAACTTCGCCTGCAGACCCGATTTCAAGAGTCCTCCGGTAGGTAGTGTAACTGCCAGTGGCAGCTGAGTACTAAGTAGACTAGTAAGATCTGGTGGCGGCGCATCTTCGAGTTTACGCGGTGGCAAGCGGGCTTGAGCTGCCCAAAACGCGAGTGGGTCAAGTCGAAGCCTGAGTAAAGAACGGCGGCAGAGGAATAGCACGCTCGAAGGAGAGGCGAATCACGTTGACATAGGCGTTGACGGTATGGAAGTGGGTGTCAATGGTGGCAGGAAGGAAGAAACGACACGATACGGAAGCCACCAGAGCGGAGCTTGAATTGCGCCGGGATGCCGCTCACATGTCGTGCAAAGTCGTGGGGCTGAAACTTAAAGTCAAGAACTTGCGGTGGCCCAAGAACGTAAGTTACAAGGAATGCAGGATGGCAGAGGATGGCAAGAGAGAAGTTTGTTTGCAGTTGCTTTGGAATGTTATTATTTACTTATATATATTCTACAGCATTCCTCGGCATTCTCCGTGCCGACGACGGTGCCGTCAGTTCAATCCCAAAACTTACAGGTCCAGACGATACTTAACTATGAGTTTTCGGCATTCAATGTATAAGAAATTTGAACGGTACGGGCATCCAGTGTCCCAAATCGAAAAGCGATACGCTGCGATAAAAGGTTGGAACTTAAAACACAACATGACACGAAACATAAGTAGATGTAAGTAACGTCCAATACTGCCAGCTACTTAGCTAGGAAACGAAAATCAAATCAAGTTTTCGGTAGAGAAGCCGTTACACGATGAAACAAGTTGCGACAATATCATGTAGGTATGAACTCAATGCTCGCGCCGCCGGTCATAATGTAACTGCCAAGGGGAAGCCTTTGTATGATGATATTTGCACAAGCAGTTGCAGTTGAAGCTGTTGTAGCGCATAGAGGGTAAATGGCGGCCGCCATTCCGTTTGGTTGCGCAGGACTGAAAACCGTGGTGCAATGCAACACCTGATTCTTCACGACGAAGGAAATCGGTAGAGTGACTGAGCCCGTGTTCCCGTTACACTGCATTGAAACGAAGGCATCCGCGAGGTTAGACTGTCCAGTGGCAACCCCTGCACCAAGGGACCACTCGCATCCAGGATACTGGGTCCTAATGTCCTCGGCGATGAGATGACTGCCGCCGAAACTATTTCCTGTCCCGATTCCATAGTATTGGGTATCGCCTGCTGCGAGAATCCTGAAACCAGGTAATAATGCCGGTGTCCCATCCTGGAATGCACCAGTTTGCATAGACCCCTCGGTGCCTGGGAAGTTGCAAGGGGGAAGAGTAGGCGCTGCAGGCACGAGGTCCTACAGAATTGAACTATGAGCGAACCAGGCTCCGGATGACAAAATTTGCTTGCCTGCCAATTGAAGCTTTGGGCGGTAACCTATATTCAGGGCTCCTCAGTCAGGAATGATAAGTGAGATAATGTTTATCTTACACCCATGTGGTACACAGACAGACACCCCGGTATAGCTGTATTGCTCTGAGCTGCGACTGTTCGAATCCTCGCCTGATAATATTCAAGCGCATATCGAACTCGGTCTCTGGCAGCATTTACAAGTAAGCTGACGGATGCTGCACAGGAACAAAACTTACGTGCATCCCGTCGGATAGGTAGGTAGTAGTTCGCGCAACCATCGGTTGAACGCAACAGGAAGATTGAGCTCTGGTGTCCGCGGTGTTATCTGAGACAGTCGAGTCTGAACGCGTAAGGCTGTGGCCTTGAACACCCCGGAAGTTTCCTTGAAGTCTGTATTATGAGATCAAGTTATGTTCTTTGTGAACTGGTATATGCGCATACACGTGCCGAGTGCAGCAAAGTTTCGGATGAAATATTCGACGTCCTGGATTTGCATAGATGAGCTCAGCCTAACATTCATGATTTTGTCCATATTATCCTTTTGCGGAGGATTGGCTGCAGTGCGTCTGCTGTTGTTCACAATATTTGATTTGGCTAAATAGTTGGTGAATTTTTGATCAGTGGAAATTGAGAAGACGGACCCTGGTTCATCGCCTTATCTGCCCAAACCATGTTCATGGTCTGCCCGTAATCTGTCACTGCACAAAGACACTGAAGACTTCGCGAAAAATTACTTACAACATCAATATCATTCAGCAGCAATTGGGCCCAGGACGTCACGCCATCCCACCCTGTTGGGTTCCACACATTATTCTCGATCCTGAAATGATTGAACATGTTTGAATCGCGAGGAATTCAAGACCGTACCAGGCACAATCAACTTGAGGGTAGTTGGTGCGAACCCAGAGTAAAAATTGCCCGATGTGACCAATTTCTACGACATATAATGAGCAGAAAAATCAAGGCAACAAACGACAGTATATGAATACCCATGACATGCTCTTCTTCAGATCAGAGTTTCAGCAGATATCCATTATAGAAAACGAAAAACATTACGATTTACTGCCGCTGCTCCGTTCGGAGGAGGGCGCTTGCCTACATTTGTGTCAGTCAGAACAGCGTTTGCCGAAAATCCGTTATTTTGGCCGATGCTATAGTACACGCCGGCTTTCAGGTTAACGGGGTGGACATTTGTAACAGATAGCCCGCAACTGGCCATTTTCATATCTGATAGAATGTCAGTACGTTATCACTGGTGTAGTGCCCCATACTCACTACGAGCATCGCGTGCTTCAAGAGAATTGCGCCTCCTATCAGGGTCCGTCCCAAGGTCATCCCAATCCTCGTTCTCTGGATCATCAGACAAGGAGTACCCGGAGTATGTCGGAAGACAACTCGGAGAGGCGGAGGAACTGCTTGCTGACGCGGAGTTCGACGAGGTGGGTGTGGATTTAGATGTGGATGCGGGATCAGGGTCCGTCCATGAGCCAGTCCAATCAGCGGGAGGCGCCGCAGTAGGTGTCACACCACCTGGTATACCGACATCCTTGGGCAATAGTCCGCCTATGACCCCACCAAACAAGAGAAGCCACCAATTATCCCCGTTACTGTTCTTGTCTCCGGGCGGGCCGGTAATATTTTTTGGGGGTGAAACGGAAGAGGTAGGAACTGCGACCACTGTCGTGAAAGATGGAGGGGCGGTGAAAGTTATCGACGGAGCAGAGACCGGAGGTACGATGTTGGGATCTAGAATGGGAAATATGAATAAAAACTCTGGCACCATTCGTAAGTGACATACTCCATGTCGGTGTGACAGCTCCGGGCATGGATATATCGGACGGAAGCGGACCACCGACTGGGGTTCCTCCGGGAGCCAGCGTGATACTGGCACTTCCGAATACAATGACCGTCGTGGTCGAAGGAATCGCAATGATCACATTTGACTTTGAATTGGCGAAAGTTTCAGACTCGGCACCAGACGATGGCACAGGGTTTGGATCTACACGCGTCAGGAGATGAGAATATGATGAGGAACCACACTCACTCCATTCGATCTGAGTGTAGGTAGGGCTTGGGGGATCTGTAGTTGTCTGGATCAGGTATCAATATCCATCGAATACCGGTTGGAAGGAAGCCGGCCCACTGTGGTGATCGGGAAAGAGGAGAAATGAAGCCAGTCATTGAAACTATGTTGGTAAACGGTTGACGGAAGTTCGGGGACGTGAACAGCGACTCACTTCTGATACGGCACTGAATTCCCTGTGGCTGCCCAAGCGGTGATCACAGTCCAGAATGAGACAACGACTGAGTTGGAACTAGAAATTGATACCGAAGATAAATACCGAAGTCAGTACCTAAGATCTGTGAACAGCCAGAACTCTTGCCTAGGATAATTGGCGGTATTGATGGCAGACAACTCTCCGTAGTAAAAGTCGATATAATTCTGCTGAGTTATGGGGCTAATATCCAGTGAAAAAAAAATCTGGTGCGAGTATTTGGCGAACATACCAACCGCCAGGAGTCCATGCACAATCGCCAACGATCCCCGCATAGATCTGTATGTGTGAGTTAGTGGAGGTGCGACTTGGGACTCCATGACTTCACCGAAGTATAGTCCAAAGATGCCTGCGCCGCATTTGTTGTAGTCTGGATATATTTAGTTGGAGTGCAAACAAATGAAATACCGCACAAATCCTGTCTGGCATTCAACGCTTGTTATCAAATCTCCAACCTATCAGCATGATCATCGCTAAGATCAAGGGACAAGAACGATTGATTTTTTACCCCGTAACAGGTAGCTGCAACGACACAAGACTTGATTCCCCAGAGGGTGTTAAACGTCTGCGAAAACGATGTGAGCAAACAATTTGATAGCAGATACAGCAGACAGACGTCGGAATTGACACTGTCGATGCAGTTAGCAGCCAAGTTGAGGCAAGAAAGTTCGACAGTTTTGAGGCAAGCCGGGATCGCTGCCCGCGGGACGGCAGGAGTGTCATGAAGCGAGCGAACACTAATGCTTGCGGGTGACGAGCTAGATAGAGATCCAGAAGTAACAGACGAGGAAGGAACGGAAATTCCAATGGCAGATGTGGGACCGGAACTTGCGACAGACAATTTTGTGCTCTGTAGTGGCGGAGCGTGTGGAACAGGGAGGGCTAATAAACCAAGCAGTCCACGCATCGCACCAGATGAAACCGTCAAGTTAACCATTTTGCTGGACCAAGGGTGAATTTGGGTTGACCTTTATACAAAACCCAGTATCCGCCAAAGTAGTTTGCAGTTGGGCCACAAGGTGGACCCACAACAACTTGGGGTTAACAAGCATCAAGGAACGGGAGTTGCTGCCCAATTGATTGGCGGTAGTCATAAGACGGCGACTTTCTTCGCAAACAGGCGGGCAGTTTCCTTATCACGGCGATTAGTAGTATGCAGGCAGGGCGATGTGCCTATGTCTCACCAAGAGTGAATCAACGCCGTTGAATGCCGCAATGCCGCTGCTCTTCTTTAGAGAGCGCCGCGTGGCGCAATGTGGACCCACAAAGGTGGACAGATGCCATTGGTGGTTAGAGAAATCACCGTGGAGAAATCACACAAACCTGCTATGCAGAAAAGTTCTATGCCTGATCATCACGGAGTGGGCGTCAGGAACGAAGAACGTATCACGGACGCCGTCTCACCGTAACAGGCACTCGCGCACCGTGCTATAGATGCCTTGGGCAATATCATCGGCAACAAACTTGAAGGCAAGAATGATTCGAAATAGGCATCTCTGGGTTTCTGGACTGGAAACGGGTAGAATCGGCAAGGAGCATCGACTAATGACAGACATGCGGTGCGCAAGATTCCAGTTCGCCGTTGGTTTACTTGAGCAGCGAGTCTCGACCCTCAGCCCTGCCAGGGCCCCGGCTGGCCGCAGAAGCCTTGACTTCGTGAGCCTTCAAGCCAACGGCTGATCGGTGCGGTTCGTGTCAGTTTCTTCCTGTCTCTTCAGGTAGTCTCAAAGGCATCCCAGGCTAGGAAGCACAAGCCGACAATGGGACAGTGGTCGTTGTCAGCAGAGATTTTCCGACGTGACTAAGATCAGTCACATATGTCACCCGTTACTCGTCACGTCTACGCCCACAACTTGTCCTCCACCACATCGATGATGGCGCTCGCCCGCAACGCTCGTCACCTGGATAATGACATTGTGGATCGTATCATGCTATTCTGCTCTACTTTCGAAACACTCAGCTCGATTTCCCTCGTTTCCAAGTCATTTTACCGCGTTTTCCAAGCGCATCCAAAGGTGCGGCTGTGGATGCCCACTGTTTCGCGATTTCATATTGACACTAAAACAGTCGATATACTGGGCTGTAGCTTATAATGTCGTTGGGCCGAGTCTTCCCCAGGCGATGCTTGTGGTCAAGTATCCCTACGAGGATGTACCATCCAGCAAGACAGCACCGATGCTAGAACTCACATCTCCAGTTATCATCACGCCCACGGAGCGAAGACTTCTTCAAGAAAACTCGCTAATAGTCGATACGGTGGAGAACATTTACAGTCTACAGTCGGGGGTTTCTTTTTGTTTCCAGAGTTTTGTTTTATTGATGATAGGATTGCAGAAACAAAAATCGAAAATCGAAAACCAGTGTTCTCACGGCTGAAGAGTCTTGGCGTTTTCGTCGCGCAATGTATCGTCTAATCTTCTACTCGGAGCTGTTCCCGGCAATGGCGTACCGCCCCGAGATGCCCGCTGCCCAATTGCTCGACGAAATTCGCGAGCGACGGATCGCCGTTCTCGATAGGTACCCAACTGAAGAGCTCCAGCAGCTATACTCTGTAGCCAAGTTCCTACGAAGCATGCTCGGCGAAGCATCCTTTTCCGGTATGCTATTTCGGGTTTCCACCGTATGTTGTGAACGATTTATGTGTAGACCCGGCCATGAACGATGCACTGCTATCTTCCGGGCCGTCTGGTGCTCTGCTGGTTTGGAAGTATAGTAGCTATGATATTCTTGAAGGAAAGGTGCCGCTCAACTTCGTTGAGGATGAAGAGATTCCGCCAGGTCTGGTTGGCTATCTTTCCGTTCCATTAAAGCATATTTGGACTGCACGCCAAGTCACGACTCCGAGTGAATCAGAGCCTCCCTCCATGTGGATCCTAGATCAAGTAGACGGTGCCAACGATGCCTGTTAGTCCTTCCAGCATTTGAAGCTCCGAGTATGCTGATGTTTTCGCAGGCTCACGATGCGGCACTCCCGATGGATTCAAGCTATACTGCGAAGCTAGTGATTGTCAGCCTTCTCATCCTACGACTTATCGCTCACGAGTTCCATTAGATTTCTACCGTTTCCCAGTCTATCTTTCCCGACTCTTCAAAGGCCAGTTAGGCCTCAATACTACAATTCATGAGCCCTTCATGGCAGCTACGGGCCATCTACAATATTCAGAATCGCTTGGTTCTCTCATCAGAGATCTTTTCTCTTTCAGATCGCAAACCACTCCGGCATTTGATGAATGGGATCCCTCTGACTCTTACTGTTCCTATTGCCTGCTGAAGTTCATCGAAGAACACCTCTGGATCTGGTTCTTCAACAAGAGAATCGAAGGTAAGCTTTCAAGCTATCTTTATGCGGTAATCTGACGCGCGGTATTATGGCAAGACGGATGGACTCCGCCTGACAATTGCCCGTAAGTCATGTACTTACGCTCAACCTTTGAGAAATTTCACGGCAATAGGGATGGATACGACTGTCCGCTACAAAAAGACGACCTACATCATGTGGAAAGTAAAAATGTACGTGTACATTTATCTTCGCGGGTATATGTCATTCCTGTTTGCTCACTTTGGTACAGCATCTGTGTGCTCCGATACAATAGCAATACAATCAAAAAATAGTATCTTAGCTAGATGTGTATGTTACGTTGTTTGTTGGTGACACATGCTTGTCGACGTTCTGAGCGCGAATGCTCAAAGAGAAGACAAGAACAAGGTAAAAACGAGCGCCTTTCAGCCCGAAACATAAACCTGGATGGCCCATGGCCCTCCGCACATCGTCCGCGGTGCACCTGAGCACGGCGTATCACACGAAGCCGTACGAATATCAGCCGGAGGCGCGCCATTCCAATCGTCACCACAATAACATTCCGACCCAAATTCCACCCCCGCCTTCGTGTAATTGAAATTCTGGCAGTACGCGATACACGCAGCTGGTGTGTTCGTCGTGGCAAATGAGCCGCCAGCACTGGCGACGTTGGCGAAGATGCGTTCGGGGGTGTCCTGTGGAGCAGCCGGTGCCGTACGGTGTCCAGGGCGATGGGATGAGGGCGGAGGGGGGAGTTAGGGAGGTGTTGTATACCTGGAAAATCGCGGAAGATATTGAGAAACGAAGATCATATACGCGGAACAGAGGAAGGTACTTACCTGAATACGCGAAGTAGCTCCGCAAATCAGGTTCGCGTTACCCGTGCAGGGTACATTACAGTCGAAAATCGAAGCCGCCGTCACATTAGATACAAGTCCAGAGCCGCAGTAGCACGCGTTACCAGACTCGACCCCAGCAAAGGTGAATCCAAGAAAGAAGCATTGCTGGATGCATGTGGAAGGAGTGTTCGTGTTCGAAGGAGTCGTCGAATACGGATTTGTAAGGATATGCGTCGCAATGTCAGTTGCGCATGCCATTGCTGTCGACCATCCGGAGGGAATTGGCGCTGTTGGGGTAGGCAGGAAAGAGGTGGAGGCTACGGTAGTGCACGCAACAGCTGCGACGCTTGGATTTGCGGCTACTCCAACAGGCGAGAATACAATGCCGGTGTCCTAGAATATCTTGAGCAAGCGTAGGACCAAATCCGAACAAAGTACACTCACGACGTAGTATTCCGCGAAATGGTTTCCTCCAGGCTATAGCTTCATTCAATCGGTTTCACGCGGATAGATAGATTAATATTTGAACTGACCCAATTCCATCGACAAAACAAACAATTCGTACCACAGCTAAAGTTCTCAATTAGCGCATTACCCGAACTGTCCTGCGGAGGGCAGATTGAAGAACAAGTCGTTGTGGTGGTGATAATCTCCCCAGGAGAAGGAGTGCTCGTAGCGACAGCAGTAGTCCGACTGGGATATATGAAGGAGGTGGAGGTTGATGTCGAGCATCCAACAGCAGCAGTGCTCGGATTCGCTGCTACACCGACGGGTGAGAAGACTAGGCCGGTGTCCTAAACCGTGTGAATCGCGGGGGCGGATTCAAGAGGTAAAATCCACTCACAATGTAGTATTCAGCAAAATGGTTCCCTCCGGGCTGTATTAAATGAGACTCGTTCCAGCATCCCAGAAAAGGAGCCGACTCACCCAATTCCACCGACAAAACAAACAGTTGTCGCCGCAGTTCGAACTTGCAATGAGCGCATTCCCCGAGTTATCAGTCGGAGGACAGATAGATGCGCAGGTTTTTGTCACGATGATGACTTCACCCGCAGTGGGAGTGCTGGTGGCGACGGAGGTGGCACGACTCGGGTAGATGAAGGAAGTCGAGGTACTCGTGCTGCATGTGACGGCCGCGCGTACGGGATTCGCAGCTACGCCGATCGGAGATGTCACAGCACCGGTATTCTGTCGGAATAGTTGAAGTATGGACAGTGGAAGAATGGCGGAAACAGAGAACATACAGTGTCGTATTGAGCAAAATGATTTCCTCCGGGCTACACACACGGTAAGTATTCAATTTTCGAATAAATAAAGGAAGAAGGAAGGGAGATGCATGCATACCCAGTTCCAACGACAAAACAAGCAAGTACTTCCGCAACTGAAGCTCTCAATGAGAGCATTTCCAGAGGTATCAGTCGGAGGGCAAGTTGCCGAACACGCAGTGGTGACGATGACGACCTCGCTCGGGGCTGGAGTCGAAGTGACGTATTTCGTCGTCAACGTCTGGGAAGCAGCGCCAGCGATACATAGAGAGATAGAGACGGCCAAGAAGCAAGAAGACCTCATGAGTTTTTTGAAGGGTTAAAGTTGTCCCCCCATTTATACTTTGGACGACAGGAATGACCAGGGGTACCAGGAACACGCGAGCGGCGAAAGGGTCCGCCGACGTCAAGAGCTGGACGGGCTAGACGAAGCGAAGAGTATTGTGTCCAAAGTGGTGTGCCTTGTGGCAAATTAAAAGTTGATTCAGCCTAGAGACCTCAGACCATGCTGAACGTCACATTTGCAAATTTTCTGTGAATCCAGGCCGGCATGATGCGATGGGTCTACTATAGCGTTTTCATACTGACCGCCTGAGAGTCAAGCATGATGCAAGCATTTAAAAATGTTGGGCGAATTTGGGGCGAATCGAAAATCGTCCGTCGTGGTTCGAAGGAAGGAGCGATCCATCAACGGTCACTGATGCGACTATAAGCACTGAGTGACACGTGTGCACTTTGCCTCAGTTTGTCAATATCCTCCGATTCGGCCGACGTCGAGACTTGAGAGGATTTCGCATTGATTTCGCAGCTGGTCTATCATAATCCCGCCGCTTCGTCGATTAGCACGATCTCAGTTCTCAGCTTGCCGTCTGACTCGTCTCAGTCCCCGCTTTCATATACTTACTCGTCGATCCGTCCAACCACATCCAAATTTCAAAAAACTGCCAAAAACGTGTCCTTCTCGATGTCGCTGCCCACTGTTGGCCCACTAAAGTACAATCGACCCATGCCACAAACTCAGGATGCTCTGCAATTTCATGACACGATACCGCCGCTCTTAGAGCTCTTCGATCCCTCAGCAAAAAACTTTTGTCCCGGTTCCCGGAATCAAAAACTCAGAGTCCACATCTACTACTGGCTCAGACCCGAATCAAACGGGTATCTTCTGCGGTCAAGTACCTGTACAACATAATGCCAGGGACAGAAGACGGTGGCCACCACCACCAGGCCCCGTAGAAGCCTTGGGTCTACCGGTACCGTATTCGCAATTAAAATTAAAATAGATCTCCAACCTTTCGAAGTTGATTGGCAGCAGTTTCAACGACGACAAGAAAGACGCGAATCAAGACAGGGCCACAAATGTTTCATGCCTGAATATGAGAGAACGGAATGCCGCAGCTCTGAGTGTTGAATCTCTTCGATTACAACATACCACAGGTACGAGGACCGATATGTTGTAGCGTCTGTTTACAAGAGACTACTCTTAGATCCCTCACTAAGAATTCTACCTACGGAATACATAAGTAAAAGGAAATGGACAACATCCGAGATAGCCAGGACCCGAATCGAACGGGTATCTCCTGCGATTCACCTCCATCTAGATGCCGTAGGTAAAGCAGAGGGTGGCCACCACCACCGGGCCTTGTAAGAGCCTTTGGTCTACCGGCGCCGTCATCAGCAAAGCAAAGAATATTTTTCCCCCGAAGTTTTCGAAGTCCATCGGCGGTTCGACGACGACGACGAACAAGACAGTAATAAATACAGGGGCATAATGTTTCATGCTCAAGCATAAGAGCTACCGTTTGACGATTGATTTAGAGGACGGTCGGCGGAACTGAAAAAAAAAACGGAGCAGTAACAAAACACGTCGAATCGAACCGGTTGCTTGTGCAATCCAACGCTACAGCCACAGCGAGCCTGCGAGGTCCCGCAATCGACGAATTACACCTCGATCAAGTAGAAGAGTAAACTAATTGTAGTAGGTAGTATGTAGCACACGAAAATCGAATAGGAGGCTAGGGGTATGCAGCTGTAGCGCGCAAAACGAGGGAGAGAGATAGAGGAAAGATAAATCGTATCGAGTCGTAATTATAAGATTCTACTTGACCCAAGTTGAAGAGATAATTCATAAATTCGTCCCCTTCTCCGTTCCCTTGATCATAAATCCATCCACTCTTCCTTCCTTGCCTTCCCTTCCCATTCCTCCCTCTTTCCCACGACGAATAAATCCCGCCCTCAAAACCCACCCATCCCCGCACCAAACCCTCCCCCACCCCCACTATTCGCCCTCGACAACCCCGGACTCGGCAACGCCTCTCTCACAACCCTCACCTCCTCGACGTCGCCGAAGCTAAACCCGCCCGGCGTCCCATCGAACTCCTCCTCCTCCCCCTGCGCGAAGGCGCCGAAGTCCTCCTGCTGCTTCACGAATTCCTCTTTCGCAACGACGAAAGACCCTCTAGTAGCAGACGGCGGCGGCGACAGCGACGCAAGCGTCGACGACGTAGCGCTCGATTTCGATTTGGATGTACGCGAGGATTTGTCGCGTTTGGATTTTGATTTTTTCGGAGGGAGGGTGGTTGAGTCGGGGTGGGCTGTGAGGGGCGGTGTTAGTATTGCGTTACGAGCAGAGAATAAGAGACGAAGAAAACTCACCTCCCCCAATAGGCGAATACAGCCCCTGCCCACCCATCCCACTCCCCGAATTCGAACTCCGCCCACTCGACCTCGACCCCCCGCCCGCCCCGCTTCTCGGCGCCAGCCTTGCATACACCACCCCGTCCAGATCAGCTTCGTCCGCCTCCTCCGCGCTGAAGCGCAGGTCCGCGAGGGCCGCGTCGTTTGATGCGCGCAGGGTCTCTAATGCGCTCGGCGGCGGCTGCTCGTCGGATACCCGCGGCGAAGCGATATTGGGATTATTGAGGAACGGCGGGGGTATGCCTCCATGTTGGTGCTGTGGGGGGTTCGGGAAGGCTGCGAACTCGGCGCTGTCGGGCGTGTGCGGTGCCTCAGCGAGGGCAGCGGCGAGGCGGCGCATTTCTTTGCGCGCTTTGCGCCGCGCGCGGCGTTCGTCTGGGTCTTCTGAGGAGGAGGGAGGTAGGGAAGCGGAGGAGGAGGCGCGGGCACGCTGGGCGACGTCTGCGTCGCTGAGCTGCATGGGCGCGGGGTCGAGCGCGACGCGCGCGAGGAGGTCGTCGGTGCTCCGCCCGTGGCCGTGCTCGCGGTCGCGTTTGCGGGAGCGTTTGGTGGTCCGGGTGGGGGATTGTTCCTGCCCTTGAGATTGAGGTGGAGGTGGCCGAGGTCGACTGAGGGCCTCGTCTGCGCCTTCGAGCACCACACCGCCCCTCCTTACACCGGAGCCAAATAGATTAAAACCCCATAGCGATATGTGTTTTGGCGTACGAGGGGGCACCCGCCGCCGCCCTCGCGGGCCGAGATGGGAGTGGAGAGAGATAGCGTCGGCGTCGGCTGCGGCGTCGTCTTGATCTCGCCAGCCTTCGTCCCCAGACGAGGAATGGGAGGAGTGTGCGTCGGCGAGGAGGCCCTCGAGCTCGTCGGGGCGCGCACGGCGGACGCCGCGGACGCTGTTGGAGGCGGCATATTCGTCGTCATCGGAGTCGTTTGAGGTGGTGGGGGTCGGGTGGGCGCAGGGGAGGCAGGTGAGGCAGGAGCTGAAGGTGGCGCGGAGGGTGTCGTTCCAGGAAGGCTTGTCCATCGTTGGGGACGACGTCGAGGGCGGCGGCGACGACGTGGAGGGAGAGGAAGAGAAATAGCGTGATTAGGCGCACCGGGTCTCATGGATCCGAGACGCCGCGTGGTGGGGTGACAGCGTGACGAGGTGACGATGCCATCAAAACAACACACTTTCCGCCACATGCTCGTCGCTGTTTGCGTCGTCCGGCCTGAGTTCAGCGCTCTTGGGGCTCTGTGCTACGCGATATATCTTGCCAAGATCGTCTTCGGCATCTCATCGTGTCTCGAGGAGACACCGTCAACGCGCTCCAAAATCACCATCTCGGATGCTCTCGAATGGCAGCGCGATGTCGGATGATGAAGCGCGAAGGGGAGACTGCGTTCTCTCAGATTTACTCATTAATGTTCACAGACTCATTTCTATAAGCCAGAGACAACCCACGCAGTTCATCGCACAGTTGGCTGGGCGCGGAGTTTCGACAGTTGTACTTCATTTGTGATAAGTTTTCCTGTCCCGTTTCCCCAGATGATTTTTGAGTTCGCGGTCGAAGTAGGACTGGAAAGGACTGGAACTCGAGCCGAACTGAGGTCGAACCAGAAGGTGCTGAACGTAGCTTGAGCCGTGGGAGTTCACCTCGGATAGAGCCGGCCGTCATCTCCGACGTCCCAAGTACGCCGATCTTGCGCCGATCCTTGTCTTTTACTCCCACCATCTCTGTCCCTCTCGGCCGCAATGAGCCAGCATACCACCTTCCCCAACGAGCTCTGGGCTGAAATATGCTCATATCTACCCTCTGACGCGCTCAGGAATCTCTCATCGACTCACCATCCGCTATACGACCTCGCTCGACCGCTTGGTTTCACCGAGTACAAAGTCTACCCATATCCATACGACTTCTACCCACAAAAAAGAAAACTCGACGATGCTCTCGATCGCCTGGCCTTCTATTCATCCCCGAAAATGGCTCCTAACATACGCACCTGCACGGCTCGCTGGAATCCGCAAAAATGGCAGGGCTCGCCGCAGCGGGAGGATCAGGGCTCCGCGCACGTCCTGATGAAGGCATTCTTCGCCGCGATTCCTAAATTCACAGCACTCCAAAACTTCTACGCCGATCGTATTCAATTCACGCAAACGGGACTCACCCACTTGTGTGCGCTCCCTGCGCTTCGGTTGGTCGATCTCTCAGCATGCACGTTAGCAAATGGGGAGCACATCGACGCGGCTTCCCTGACGCTCCGTGTCGAAAACTTCACGACATCCTGCTACGACTCCCAAATGAACGACCTCTGGAATTCGTTACTCTCCAGCGCGACCCTCCGCTACCTCGACTTCGCCGACCTCAGATCCGTAAGAGATCTCCAACCCTTCCCCAACGTACACACACTCAGAGTACGCGAATTTCCCATGATGCCACACGACATATTTTCCTTCTTCTCCAAATTTACCAATGTCCGCATCTTCCGCTCCGATTACTGCGGTGTCGTGCGCAATCTGTCAGTGGCTCAGGAAGCTTCAATCTTCCCCATCCTCGAGGAATACAGCGGCGCATACGAAAACCTCCGCATCTTTCTCCAACGCCCGACTCTCACCCACATCAAGCTTGACAGCGGATTCCCAGTCCAGAACTTGTTGAAAGTTCTACGGGGACAGAAAGCGTTCCCCAACATCACCTCGTTCAAGGCTCAATTCACCTCGGACGTGAAGGAGGAGTTCAGTCAGATGGAATTCGACGCGCTTCTAACTCTATTTCCTCGGCTTTGTACCCTAGACCTCACCTTGATTCCCGATGCGCAGGAGGATGGCGGATTCACTCCCCAGGTACGAGTCCGTCCACTTCTATAAATTAATAGCTCAACCTCTTCCTTCCTTCCATTTCGTAATCTCACGCACTGTCGTTTCAGGCGACCTCATTCCTCCCCCCCCTCCCCACCAACCCCCTCCTCCCGCGCACGCTCAAAACCCTCTCCCTCGAATGGGACTTTCCCTACCAATACGGGAGCACCTCCTCCGCCATGGGGCACGACCCCGCCGCGCCCCCTCCCTCAGCCATCCCCGACTTCCCCTCCCTGTGTGTTGCCCTGCGGGAGCGGAGTCCAGAACTATCGCATATCTGGCTGAATGGGTACCATTTCGGGTATGTCTGGTGGAAGACGGAGTGGGTGTGGGAGGCGGTAGCGAGTAGTTACGGTGAGTCGGTCATTGCGATGTGTTTTTGTGCGGCTGATATTGAGATTGCCGGAGCTATAGATGAGTTAGGTCCGATTCAAGAAAAGCGAAACGAACGAATGCATGGGCCACCTGTGCCGCTGTCATGAATCGAGAGCTAAATTTCTACGCATTCCCGGTGTATGCACAGTCAGCTCTGATAGTTCATGATCGAAGACGGGGAACCTAAGTAGGAAAACTAGGAATTTCGCAGCAATTGGAAAGAGCGCTTGCCAGACAGTACAGCGATAATTCAAGAAGAATAGTTATTGATACAAAATTTAGTATATGGGCTGGGACTCTATTATGATAAATTTTATTTCGGAATATCTGAACAAGTTCCCAGATTACACTCGGAAATTCTGAGTCGCAACGTTTCGCGGCAGAAATATTTTCCGCGACTGATGCTTCGAAGTTCGGGCGGCGCCAATTACCAAATGTGATCCCCACGATTCCCACGTTCCAATGACAGGGATGCTTGTCTCTGACCTCTGACGCCCACCATCTCTGTTGCTCTCGCTGGACATGAGCCAGTGTAGCACATTCCCCACTGAGCTCTGGACAGAAATCTGCTCTTTCTTGCCTACCGAAGCACTCAGAAATCTCTCATCCACTCACCATCCGCTGTACGATGTTGCTCGGCCACTTGGCTTCACGGAATACAAACTATACTTCTACCCAGATAAAAACAAACTTGACGATGCCCTGGAGCGTCTGGCCTTCTATTCGTCTCCGGAAATGGCTCGTAAAGTGCGGACATGCACCGCCCGAATAAACACCTACAAATGGCAGGGTTCGCCACAGCGGGAGGACCAGGGATCGGAGCATGTGCTGATGAACGCATTCTTTGCCGCTCTCCCCAAGTTTACAGCGTTACAAGAATTCTGCGCGAATCGTATTCAATTTACACGTACAGGCCTCACTAGCATGTGCGCCCTTCGCACACTTCGTCGGGTGGAGGTTTCAGCGTGCACGATAGCGAACGGGCAGCACATCGACAGGGCTTCTTTGACTTTGTCCATTGAAAAATTCACTGCTCGCTTCGACGACCACATGAACGATCTGTGGATGTCCTCTTTGTCGCGCGACACGCTTCGCGACCTGGAGTTTGCCGAACCCATGGGGGTTATAAACGTTCGACCATTTCCGAACGTCCAGAGGTTGAAGGTACACAACTTGCCACCACACCTATCAGATACCCTCGCCATCTTCTCCAAATTCCCAAACCTTCGAATCTACGAATCAAGTTATACCAGCGTTCTGCGAAACGTGCCTCCTGCGCAGGAGGCTGCGATCTTCCCTGTGCTGGAGCAATATACTGGTGCATTCGAAAACCTGACCATATTCCTTCAACGCCCAACTCTTACGCACATCGAACTCGAAAGTGGATATCCGGTTCAGCTCCTGCTCAATCACTTGCGGGGATACACATATGTGCCGAATATTACTTCTTTCACGGCCTTTTTCACTTCGGATGCGGAAAATGAATTCGGGGAAACGGAGCTGAATGCGCTTCTGACTTTGTTTCCCGGCCTGCGCGAGCTCGAATTGAAATTGAGGCCCGATGCACGGGAGGATGGCGGATTCACTCCTCAGGTGCGGCAATTCATTCTAACTTAATTGATGCACCCCCCTGTTAAAAGCACACTGTTTCAGGCAACAACATTCTTTTCTAAACTACCTTCCACTGCCCTTCTTCCACGCACGCTGAATACCCTGTCTCTCGAATGGGATTTCCCTTACGAATACGGGAGCACCGAATCTGCTATGGGCAATGACCCGGCTGCCCCTTTGCCTGCCGACATCCCCGATCTCCCATCCCTGTGTGCTGCCCTGCGAGAGCGGTGCCCGGAATTAATCCATATCTATCTGAATGGCTATCATTTCGGCTATGTGTGGTGGAACACGGAATCGGTGTGGGAGGCGACAGCTAATAGCTATGGTGAGTTCGCCATTTGCATCTATGAGCCGTCAATCTCAGGAGATCGATTATTTCACAGATGAAATAGAAATAATTCGGGTAAATAGGAATGAGCGAATCTATGGACCCCCGGTCTTGCTTTCTTAATTGACAGCGTACATTTGTCTCATTCGTGGAACTGAACTGCGGAACATTCCCTTTGGGGTGGAAACGTTACAGGCGGAGCGTTGAACGTGTCAAAATTCAGGAAAACGGACAGGTTTTCTGAACGGCTGAGGGTGTAGAAATGGAAATGAATCTAGTACAGGAATCGTTGAGTAAATGACTAAGTATGGCTATTGATACACGAGTGAGGTTTCTATGGGACGGGGATAATAAGCCGAGAAAGAAATCTATTCAGCACACATCCAGCGCAACATCCGCCTGCCAAACATCCTCGAAAGTGTTATGCAAAGAGATAAGATGAAGGTGCTCGAAGCGGACACAGCTCGGAGCGACCATCCAGTCTCGAGAGCTGGGTGTTTCGTATTGCGATTTCTGTTAACAGGAAAGCAAAGCAATGATCAGCACCGGCGGAACAAGAATAGGGATGACGAATCGACGAACCTCAACGAAGTGGGCGAAGCTCGACGCGATTTGAACTGCCAACGCCACACGCGTGATGGGAGCGCCGTTGGGTGCGACAACGGGGATCGCGCGGCACCATTCGACGTGTCCGTATCCGGGCCACTAAAATCAGATGAAGAATAAATCAGGATACTTCTAAGTATACGATGAATAGTATGTAATCGGAAGTACACCAACCATGATACGAAAAACAATCCTCTGCATGCCGGTATGCGCGAGCACCGGATCGTGCGCGCCCAGAAGCGGCGCCGACGTTCCCTTGAGACGAAGGTCTTTCATCGAGACGCCTTGTCTGAGCGGCATTCCCGCGTAGTCGAATGAGATGGAACGATGTACGGCGCTGGGGCCGGTGGCACTGCGCCATTGGGCGGGTTTGAATTGTTCCAAGGGGAGGCGGCGGCGGGTGGATGAGGCGAACATTGGAGGATAGATGAGGAGTAGTAGTTTGGATGATTGAGCAAGAGGTGACTCGGATGAGCTGAAGCGAATGCGAATGAGAGAAGCTGTGGTTTCAGAGGACAGTATATATATTCCAACTTGTCAAAGCGGTCGTCCAAAGCTCTTGAAGGTCAAAGCAAGTGTAGCAAAGTTTGAAGGTCCAAAAGTGCAAAGCGCATTTGATAAACCCGAGTCGCGAAAGGGACCACATTGAGGAGAGAGAGGAGGTTTTGCCGTAAACATGGAGAGGGAAAGAGCCTGGGAGCCACTCGTCCCATTGAGTGCTACGCGTACAGACAGAGCAATTCGAGGTTTCAATGGGCATGTTACGAGAAGTCGTCAGGGCATAAGATTATGCAATACGAGGAAGTTTGGTGACTAAAGTTTGGTGACTATGGAACGCTTGCGCAAGAGCATTGTCGTCGAATCAGAAAGAAGTCAGCGTCGTCAGAAGTTCCCTTTGCCCAGAATTGCTTTGTTGTTACGAACAAAGCATTGAAAGGGCCCAAGCTTAGGGGGTCGAGCGGCAAAGCGCTCGAGTGCAGCCAGCCATTCGAGGAGTGTGGTGCGAAAAGCAGTTCACCGTTTCCGACGAAAAGCGCAGTATGGAGCCATCTTGCCAGGCGTTTTCGTGTCAGGAAAGGAACGGTGGTGAAAGTTGGGGAGAAAAGGGAAATTGATCGTAGATCACATCGCCGTGATTTCGGTGATTCCCGGTCGGATCTCGTTGTCAAAGAACTTGAGTCGAACGGGACGCGACGTTGAATTTATGGCGGATATAGATATAGCTGCTGCGGCAGCGTAATATTTGTTAATCATTCGAGCCAAATAGAGGTAGTGCAGGCAAGAAGGCTTGCCGACTTCAGGGACCGCCCTTTTTAATTTCTAAGAAACATTGAGGTGGTATCTTTCCAACTGAATAAGTATGACAGCCGAGTCAAACTCGAACCGACATTGGGGACTCATTAATTCTTTCTGAATTATACCGATGCAGCTTGTCATTGCAGACATAATTCACATAGAAGCACCAGCCTCGAGGAGGGAATCCCAACAAAAGAGCGTACATAACATAGTGCCTCGAGAGAAACCTATAGGCTTTCGTTCAGCCGGCCACTAGTTGAGAAGAGTTGGACACAGAGAGTTTGGAAAACATGTTACTAGAGAGAACTTGAACGACGGGCGAATGTATTCGAGTGAGAATTGTACGTTTTCTCGAACCGAAGTCTAGCGTTCGTGATCGTCGAGGAACAAGCATTCAGTTTCATGCAGTTATCGTTCAGAGCGTCTGCACCTGACGCTTCGCAGATCGTTCTGAAAATGACGCTGACAATTGTCGCCATATTTGATTTGCTGCTGTGAAACTCCCCGTGTATCTCAACCGATACCAGAACAGAAACGTCACGGAGCGGTACCAAGGCGATCGGAGATCGGTCTTGCCTCGAACATTCTTCAATGGCAGCGTCAAGCGCTAATATCATTCATTACTGAGGGCATAATCCTGAACATGCATGTATTGTATTGCATCGTATCCCAGTACCTGCAATTCATATCGTCAGTCAAACCCTGCATCCACCCAAGCCGGGAAGAAGAAATCACCAACCAAGAAAAAAAAAGAAAGTATTCCTATCGCACCCCATTCAATCACTATCGCTGTCGATATAATCGTACTCCACCGGACCCGGGATCCCAGCAGCAACCTTAGCTGAGGAATATTTCTGATCCGCGGTACTCCATTCACCGTCCGCTTCGAGGATAACGTCGTCGACGCTGTCAGGTGTCATTTTGAGGATTTCTGCGAAGAATCTGCGTGGAAATGTCAGATGCCGTGGAGGGACAGGAAGTTAGAAAGAGCGAAGATGAGATACTCACCCATCGATGATGAGCTCTTTCCAGTCGAGAACGTTTTCGCAGACGGGACATAACCTAGACGGAAAAGTTATTTAATATTTTCGTGTCATTGAATGGAAGAGGATGGAGAGAGAGAACGAACCAAGTCGTCGTTTGTTCCATCATCGAGTACCAAGACGTCGCGTCAAAGCACTGCGAATGTGTACATTTGGACGACCTGCATGGTGTACTAATGCGCATGAAACTTAGCTGCATATCATGCGGATCGTCATTCAATCGAGTGAAGAAAAGGAGAACGTGATTGAGTGCGTACGGGGCATTTGAGGGACATTTTGAGCGATCCTGCGATGATGTCTTCGTCCTTGGACATCGACGAGACCACTAGCGGAGAAACTAGTTAGATCCGACGAGGTGAGTTCAGGTAAACAGCGAACTTTGTCGTCGAATGTCGGATGCGCTGATGAACCGCGTCTTCATGAGCTGATCGACCAATGCATTGACGCTGACCGACTTGACGAGTTGCGCGACGAGATAGTATTTCTGGAAGAAAGGGAAGAGGGGTTAGTAAATTCCAGCATACGCATAACATCTGCTTACTGACCTTGTATTCGAGATTCCCTTGACCGCCATTGATATAGATCATCCGCACAGAATTTCGTGCATTAACAATGTCGAATTTGGGCGGAGGCGCAGTACCGGGTCGTTTCTTGATGCCCTTGAGTAGAGACGTCTTCAGCTGGACATTGTTTACATAGACTTCGCAGGTTTGAGGGAATTCGATGGGACATTCGACGTTGTTGAAGGAGCCGGGAGAGTAGAACTTGGAAGAGGTGCAAAAGAGGCGGAGTTGATATCCCGCTCTGTGGTTTGCCGAGTTTCAGTATAGGGAGCACGATGAAGCCGCCAAAGTGTAGACAGACCCGGGGGAGTGGAGCTTTGCCATTTGATTATCGTTGATTTGGAAGTGCAGAGTGCATTCTCGCCGATCAGTTGCACTGAATGATTCTACTTGTCGTTAGAAAGCGGATACCAGTCGATAGTAAAGAAAGGAACAAGAACCTGGACAGTCGAGAACGGTAGAAACTGCTTCATGTACAACAAAGAACGGAGATGGTTTGAAGCGCGGGCCTAGTAAATGTCAGCGCAGAAGATCGGGCGATCGAGTAACAGATAACCAACCTTGGTTATAGTTGGAAGAGAACGGTGCATTATACGTTGACGGACCTCGACTAGGTGGAAGGGGGATACTCGCAGGGTTCGGGGCAGCTGCAGGGTACGGTGCACTCCGCGATTGAGGCTGTGGAGTCGCCACGGGCGGGGGTATTGGCGTAAATCTAAAGATGAAGTCAGCAAATCGGTATCGATAGCTCTATACGTGGCGTACGATGTAGTAGGAAGTCGAATTGCGTCAATTAAGCCTTTCGCCCGCTTCCAACTCGCCACGTTATTCGTTCTTTTCCAGGTGGCAAATTGATCACGAAGTCGGTCTACTAGCTCTTGTTTTCTCCCAGACCGCAGCATGTGGGTCCCACACTCAGTATTGAGAGAGATGATGATCTGCTTCAGGTCCACAGCGGTTCCGTACGGTAGGGCTTTGGATACAGCCTGAGATTGAGGTGTGGCAAAGCGGAGAAAGGTGACCGTCAGATGATACAATAGATACTCCGGTCGAGGACAACGCTTACATCCACATCGGCCCAAGGGTTTTCTGCGAGAGAGGTGGACATACGGAGAGGAAGAACCAAAGGTGTAGAGCGGAGAGGGTGAGCAGGCTTTCGCGAGTGACGTGACTGATGGTCACACACCTCGGATCTTGCCGCTGACTGTTGATTATGAATGGATTTTGAACGGATTCCCGATGAAACGAAACTTGGCCCAACTGCTGTTCGGAATTCAAGGACGCTCCCCAGATTTGCCTGGCATATAAGGTGATTCTGATTCGGTCCATAGATCATTAGATGTCGCTGACGCTTGGCCACAGGAGTTAATGCTGAGTAGGTATCGTCGCGTCTCCGTCGTGCGAGTTCTGACATGCTAAACATATCTCCGAAATATCTGAGCTCAGGCCTGCCCTGATGTGTATGCCCATGTCTACGACGAAGGAATCCCGATGAGAGCTGTGTGGATTCTTGATGTGTGAGAATATTATTTGGCTCAGGGTTGTAAGTTCACCGGAGGGAGTGGGTATGGGAGCAGTCTCTTGATAATCTAGTTAACTTGTATCTAACGCGGCCCAGTTTCCCAGCTCGCACCCACTACATCATCACATTTTTTTCAACCGCAAACTTCAACCTGGCGGGCCGGCCGGCGGGCCGAGTTACCGAGCGTCACAAGGTTTGTGACCGTGACATTTGCTCTTTGTCCTTCACGACGAACGCCATCGCCATGGACTCTCTCAGCTCGCTTGCCAGTCTCACCCCTGAACAGTTCTTTGGAGGTGTTACTAAAGCTGGGAAAGCCCTCGCAGCAGCAGAAAAGAAGGGGAACGTGCCGAAGACCAAAAACTTTGATTTTAGCGTCCAGGAGGTGAATCAGAAGTTGTCCAATCTTTCCCTATACAATCATTGATACCTGGTAGACCTGCTGTGTATGCCAGAAGAACATTACACCGCCATTGAAAGTCAGTAAAGTTCTTGATCAACGATATTTGTATAATACCGTTGCTTCCAGGTCCTCCGATGCTCCGCTTGCAGAGCCCCAATCTATTGCGGAAGAGAAGTAGGAAATCGTCATACTTGCGAAACTCTTCCACTGATCGACTCCCCAGTGTGCGACCAAACACTGGAAATATCCTCCACCCCAACCACCAGGCTCCATTCCCGGCCCGACGCACAAAGAGCTTTGCCCCGCCAACAAGGTACGCTGTATGTATTTGGGACGAGATTCCTTTCGCTGATATCACCCTAAGCGTCACATGGAACGGCGGGAGTACTACGACGGTGTCCTGCAATCTTTCCCCTGGGGAAGGCTTGAATCCGACGCCACGTTCAGCTTCGACATCGCTCGCGGAAGGTTTGGCGTCTTCGGCGGCACAGGCACCGGCTACTGGAGCCACAGGGGCGGTCCCATCCCGCACTCCAATCGCGGAGTGATGGAGAGCATGCTTGCCTCCTCACCCTACGGGGCCACTATCATGAAAGCGTTTGCTGCATTCGATCACACAGATGGCGCAGATCTCCTCGGCACCCGCCACCTCACCGATGTCCAAGGGTGGAAGCTCGAACCCGTACTCATCCCGTACCTCAACTTTCCGAGCGCCGATAAGCGTCCAGCGCTCCTGAAATCGACTTTGGACTCATGGGATGAGTGGTATCAATGGCGGAAGCTTTCGCAAGAGTCGCCTGCGGCTTTGTTGATGTCCTTTCCCATGACTGTATATCGCCTCCTCGTTCACTGCTTGGAGGTGACGGGGCCAACCCAAGCTTCAGCCAACCAACGACGTGCTCTGTCGGTGCACCTACTAGGCGCCGAGGTTGAGTTGAATTATCTTCCCTTGTAAGCTCTTTATAATGGCTTCGATGCTTTGTTACTTACCACCGAGCATTTCAGATTCGCCGAGCTGGCGCTCCTCCTTCCTTACCTCCTTCCTTACCACGATATTCAGCTCGTCGTCTTCGGTAGTGGAGCGGAAACCCTCATCAAAGCAGCGAAAAAGAAACCCTCCTCTCTCGTCGCCAAATCCTCTCTCACAACCCCCGTCTACGAGTAGCCGAAATTGAACTTCCGTAAGTTGAAATTACAGACTCAAACTTGCATAAGGAGGGCCCGCGCTCTTGCCCCGACAGAAGCTCGCGGCCACGACACAAGGTCGCGGCGGTTGGACCTGGCAATTTATGCGTTTCTGTGCGCGCACGGACCTCTCACCTGTTTGTCTCTGCATTTTGATAGTCCCGGGGAGAAATTTTTCATTTTGGGACTTGTAAGATGCCGTTTTCCCGGGACTTTTGGCGGGTGGTAGATGGACTGATGTACTAGATAGTTTTGAAGTCAATATATTCGTTTTTTCGAGCAAATACAGCACAAGTAAAGACGTAAGCTACTAGGAATACATGTTAGAGTCCAGACGCGTCTAAACGCGTTAATTAACGCGTTTGCGACGCGTTCAGGTCAATCTATTCGTGGTATTTGAACTCGATCCGAGGCGTTTCAGCTCTGAATACTGCCGATTTTTGCCGATGCGCCGTCATTCTGCGCGACTTGATATTCTGAAGTCAAAGTTGGATTGCGCAAAGCTAGAAACGGAGGAGTAAGTGAATAGCGTGGTGGATGAATCGAGAGATACATTTGAAGTCAATTTGATGCATGTTGCCCACTTAATCCACCGAACGAGCCCGCTGTGTTGAGTCAGAGTTTATTTGTTGAGCTTCAACTTAAACGTTGGATTGCGCGAGTCTAGAAATCAACAAAGTCAGTTCAGCGTACAATTGTAACAAGTTGGGCAAAGTTTCAAGACTCACTTCAATACGTTTGAGTGCAGTTGCAGCGGCGTGCAAGGTTTGCGCTCGTGACAAGACTTCAAAGGAAGCCTACATTCAAATCTCTGCATGCCTCAATGATGTGAACGGGAATTTGAAACGAATCAGTCAGTTACTCCCCTGAACATGTCCTCGTACGAGATAGGCGCTCGGCGGACGCTGAAAAAACGAATTTTGAATTCAGAGCGATGGTGCTTGCGGGCAGCTGGGAAATAACTCTGGTGGAAACGCCGCTCGGCGGAAGCGCAAAAATCGAATTTCCGACAAAGTCGGATTTTCGACTTGGTGAATTTTGGGATTGGCTTTGGACGAGCTCTGGTGAAACTAACAATTAGAGAATTCGCAAAAAAGAGATGTAATGAAGAGACTGACCTGAGATGTCGCTCGCGGGACCGAATTCTATATACTCGAGCCAACGGAACGTAACACACGAGATTGGCGCAGGGTATGTTGTTTCAAGTTGAAGTCGCGGTGTTAGCCTCAGGGGACAAACACACCAGCCCAAAAGGGCTTCAGAACGCGTCAAGAAGGAGTAGATATGAATCGAAAATGAACACGCACTTGGCAGAATCCCGCTCCCCGGAAGAATTTCTATATAGTAAACGCTATGCGCCACTTTGCGGCGCGCGCGGTGACAGCCCCACCCGCCGAATGCTAGCATTGACGCCTTGTAGTACGCTGAAAGGGCGGGGTTCGCCTGCCGGCAGCAAAAGCATCAGCGAAAAAGCATGAAAATGACGACTCACGGTCGAGATCAAACGCCTTGACGCCGCTCGCGGGAACGCGGTATATACTATCATCAACTGTCGGCGCAGCTGCGCTGCGCCTCATTCCCAAGGCCCCTGAGAAACCCGCAGATCTACAGTACGGGGGCCGGTATTTGCCTGCCGGCAGCCAAATCCTCGGAAATTGGGACGCGAAAACGGGTATATCTGGGTCAAAAAAGAGTATAGGCAACCGACAGCCTGCTCGCGGGAACTCGATATGTATAGTCAAAGCCTGTTGCGCCACTTCGCGGCGCTCTCCCAAGAGGTATGAGAAAGAGCAACCCGTGCGGGAGACCCGCAGCATTTCGCTTCAGGGACTGGGGTTAGCCTGCCGGCGGCCAAATTCCAAGGAAATCTGCAAGGTAAAATCGTCAAAATTGTGTCTTAGAAACGAATGAGAAGAGGGCGCTTACACGGTGAATTCGATGGAAAACAACACGCTGAGGAGGGTGCCGGGAGGAAGGAGGGAGAGGGACGAGCGAGCTGGGGATGGCGGTGGTGTGGGGTCAAGGTTGGTCTGTTATGGAAAGCCGGAGCACCACGCTTGTTTGATGGCCGGTGATTGCCCGATTAGGCAGTAGGACCCAGGGCACCAGCATAGGTCACTGATGTGATAGCGTAGCCATTCTGCGAAAGGAAAGCCCAGTAAATGGGGTATGAGCATGCAACTTATACAAACGGGACTCAAATTCGAAGTAATGAGAGAATGAGGCAAAACTCTGGTAAGGGGAGGGCTCGGGGAGCCGAAGGACGCGGTCACGTGATATACACGCACGTCGCGAAGCTCTGTTCTCTCTCTTCTCTGAGAGGGGCATGATTTCCGAACTACTAGCACAAAAGAGCGAAGAATGAATCGATTTTGCGTGTTAATTTAACACATTCTACTGAAATTCTAATCATCTTCGCCTGAATCGTCCTCCTCATCGGAGAAAACAACCATAAGCTGATCCCCTTCCTCCAGGTCAATTAATCCGGGAGGTAACGGCTCATCTGTATTCATCATTTCATCTAGCTGCGAAGACTGAGTTTCATCTAGACAAAACAACGGTCAAAAGAAACAAAAACTAAGCCACTGTGCTCACCAAGTCCCAACCCGTTATTCACACCACCGAGATAAAATGATCCGTCTTCGCGAACGGCATCTAAGCCATTCGCCAGAGGGGTCAAATTTGGAAGAAGCGCGATATCATCTGCATGATCTTCGCGCGCAATGGTCAATGCATAACCCCAACAATCATCGATATCAGCAGGAATGCGGTGAAGATTATCAAGATGTTCAAAACGGCCCAGCAGTTGATTATAGACTTCCCAGACATTAGAACGGCCGATTGCAGGAGAGCCAATTTCTTCGTAAAAGTGGTTCGCCAACTCCGCAAAGTCCTTCGGCACTAGCTCAAACACTTCGTGATCTGGAGGAGCATATAGATTTCGAACATAAGAGACTGCGGCTGGGTCAACCTTGATCTAATGGCTATCTCAGAAGTGTTTGCTTAGAAAACGAAGCAAAAACCTTGAAATCAAGAACACCATAATCTTCCGGAGCCTCATACATGTGGTTCGGGACACCGTGAGGCAAAACCTTGTTACGGTCTGCGCGTTTTGCCGTGTTGTTGACACGATCGCGATATGCATCTAGCTCTCGCTGCAACCATGGAATAAAAACCCATCGAAACACGAGACTGAGACAAGGTGAGTGATCCTTCGGACTTGAGACACCGAAGAAAATTGCTTACGCTTGGAGGAGAATATCTGGATCATACCATCCATTGCTGACACCAAGGTCCAGGATATCTTCGAAGCCAGGTGTGAAACGGCGCCGAAGCTGGGACCAAGAAATCTCCGGCATCACATTCTTCTTTTCATTCATCCATCGATGTTGGAGGGTGTCGATGAGACTCGGATCGTGCCAATGTCGAAGAATAGTGTGGCCATTAGCCAATCCAAAATTCTCTGGCCCGGGATCGCTTTGCGAGACAAGCGGCATGACTAGGATTCACTTAATCAGTGAAAATATACAGAACAGAATGCTGCGGGACACGCACAACCAGTCTCTTGAATCACATCGAGGTAATAGCTAAGAATCAATCTTGGGTTGCTATTAGTCCACCAGATTTTCAGCCATTTAATGTGACCGATAAATGGATCAAGTCCGGTATGAAGTGCAAGACCAAACTTATATTTCCATTTGTCGTGTTGGTCTACTGCGTAGATATCGTTTACGCCGGCTGCCCAGAATCGTTTGCGTCTCAGACGATTCGCACGGCGCTGACGAACTAATTGTGGCTCGTAAACAGCGAAATAGGCAGTGAGTACAGTTCTGTGTGAGGTCAGTTTATTGTTAATCCAGATAACAAAATTGAACACACCTCGATACACTCATGCCCTCTTCATGGAACAATAGGCTGCTAATTTCACGTTGGCCGGCTTTCGGGTACTGCGCCCTCAAGCGGATCATTGGCTCGTGTATTGTGTCAATATTATGATTCTGTGACCGTGTTCGAATCAAGCCCATGCTCGTTCGCAACTCGCGAAGTCGGGTAAGACTAGAAATCCATGAGTTTTTCTTTCCCGGTAGATGAAAGGTTGGTGTTGACACATACCCTATTCCATAACTTGTGTTCTTGAGATGATGCTCTCGCAGAAGATCAAGGATTTGCTTGTCGTTTTTGCGCATCTTCCAGTACCGTAGAATATGCGGCCCGATAAGGTCCAAGGGTGCTGTCCATAAATTTCATCATACACCACGGAGAAATTGACGGAAGGATTCGCATACCGAGAGGCTTGTGCTGATTTGTTCGCGCCATCGATTGAAAGAGAGTCAGAGAAAGAGTACATGCTCTTCATCAAGCATTTACCTCTAACTTATATAATTTTTTTTGCTTCCGCAGGACGCACAGAGCCCAAACTACGAGCACTGCAATACACAGGTTTTGGTATCCAGTGAATTGTCCGGTTGATCGAGGATGCATTGCCTTTCTATGGTCCGAAAGATGTGTACTGACTCAATGCCAAGGTGCAATATCCTTGGAGTTTTCAAGCCTAAAACTCGTTGGTCGCATTCGGCTACAGCTAAAACCGGTCAAATGGGCTGTGTCGACGCAAATTTCAACCGTGGGAAAGCTGAACGAATACGATGAACACCGCCAATTAGCTGTTCTTCGGGCTAGAAGTGGATATTTTGGGCTGCGGAAACTGTTCCGTGCACCGCCTTAGTTGTTTCCGCCCAGTGCGATGTTGAAAACAAGCTCTACTTCAAAAAGCAAAGCTATTTCGTCAAATATCTCAAGTTCACTACTTACCCCCTTCATTCGCACCACTTCCTCGATGCGCGACAGCGGATTGATCGTGAACTTCACTAAAAACACCCCTTCTCATCCCATTACCTGCGGACGCGAAAAATGCAGAGCAATTATTCAACCGAACGAAGAAAGCCACTATGTTACGGGCTATAACTCGGCTGAAGGCAGATGGGTTTGTGGAAAATGCATTCAGCATTACGAAAATTCACCGCAAACTATGTCCCGTACATTTTTCTTTTTGTGGTTCTTTGCCTAGGCTTATGAGTTATCTAGGCCGGGACTTTACCAAGATGAATCCAATCAGAGTAGCATTGCGGAGACCATCACCTTGAGATTCAAAGTCGTTCATGAGGTTTCTGGTAAGCAGAATGCTATACTAGTCAAGGTGAGTTCACTTTATGCAAATCTTCATGACTCCAAATATTCGTTGCAGAATCTTTCAGAAGGCGAACCAAATGTTCTTGCCACGATCACCCCTGCCGGCCTACGAGAGTTAGCGATTCGTAAAATGAGCCCAAAAGTTTTCGCCGCATTAAACGGCTACCGTATGGACTGGAATCGTGTCGTGCTTCGTGAGGGACCCCACTGGGTGGATCTCAGTGAACAACCTCAACACACACCTTATTTCTACGAAGGGTGCCTTACTAAAAAGGATGCTTCGACGGTTGTTTCAGGCACTCTCGCCTTTGAGACTGGGATGTTCCTCGGCATTGGGACGTTCAAAACTGCTGAACCTGCATTTCTCACTCTGGTTCATCTCTCTCCGCACACACTGGGCGCCAATAAAAATCAGAAAGTTGCGGTGAAGCGTATGTATACACGCCGTAGAAAGCCCACCGAAGCGAACCCCGATGCGTGGGTCATAAACCGACTTGCCACTGCCGATGAACACAGAAAGATTCTCATGGAGGCGAATGTTTTGCTTTGGGCGACATCTCTGTTCAATTTCGCCTTTGCTTTTATCCACAGCTTCATCAGTAGATCCAGTACTCCGCCTCCGTTCGAGATTCCCACTATCCGATTCGTTCAAGCCGGAGTTGCGCTGTTGTATGAACAGCCAAGCACTCTTGGTGGAAATAAACCGGGAATCTCTCGCTCCTATCTCGTGGAGGAGCGCATTGAAGAGCCCAGGAAAGGATTCTACAAGTTCATCAACAACGGCAGTGCTGCCGTTCTACCGCAGCGTGATGCATCGCTACAGACCTTGGCTGAATTCCTGGCATTCACTCAGCATATTCAGTTTTGGAAGACCAAGGGAATGGTCTACATATCTGATCTACAAGGTGAGTTCCTTTCATTGTGTTCAATATCACAGCTGGAAGCTAAGATATCACTCAGGTAGTGCGACACTTCTCACCGACCCTCAGATCATGACCTCTCCGTATGTGCCATCCACTTATGATGTCCTGAACTAATTATGTGCAGTGAGATCGGGGATGGAATCGAGATCTTCGGAGACGGAAATGTTCCCTCCGCGTTCAAGGCTTTCCCTGAAGAGCATGTTTGTAACCATTTTTGCGAATGGTTTCAATTGCCTGCCTTGGACGGCTGAATTTGCGCCACAAGTAGAGTCAATGCGGATTTTATCCGTGCAATAGTTTAGTATATATGCTTTATGCTTATGAATTATACATGCCTTATGCCTATGAGTTACAACTTCAAGTTTAATTGTACCGCGTTAGCACTGGGAACGCGAATGAGAACTCAAAACATGGTGAAATTAACAAAGAATTCATCTATATCTTGCTCTGGCCGAAAGAATGCAGATTACTCTCTGAAACCTCGCTGTTTTTTCGCTGAATTCAGTACAGAGGTCTATAGGTACCTTGTTTAACTGTTTCCGGACCCTCCAGATATCAGACTGACGGGGATACCGCGCAAAGCAAGCAGGTAAGAGGATCACGAGGTCACGTGACCGCGTCAGACTTTCCCTCAATCCGGTTTGTCCGAGTTCAACCGAGCAGTTTATATCAGAATCTATGTATTAATATCCCACCCTTAATAATTCGGACTTGTTTGTTTTCTTAGCAGAAGAAAGAAACTGGCTCACCTTGCCCGCCCATTGGAGAGACCGAGGAGTGTTCTGGGTCCCATTGCCTAATCGGGCAATCACCGGCCATCAACGAAGCGTGGTGCTCCGGCTTTCCATAGTCTGTTGCTTTGTTTCAG